>VZSJ01001654.1:298167-338314 GCA_013398405.1 Pheucticus melanocephalus | reverse complement strand
GCCATCCACTCTGCAAGTGGAATCCTTGAAATTCAGAGTTATCATTGTTCTGGTATTGCCTTGGGAGCTCTGGTTTTCGTCTTTGGAGCTGAGCATAGACCAGTCAGGTCAGCATCAGCTGGTCAGGCCTTTGGGAATATTCACATGTGGAACTACAAATTATGCAAGACATTCAGGAAGCATGAGCATGACAGAAGAAGTCAAGGAGTAAAATACCATGCAGAGTATGACATGAATTTTATCAAAACTAAAAATATATATGTACTTTTACGGAACCCGCAGCGCTAATCTCAAATTATGCAATACCTCTCATTTTTTAATTAGCATAGTAGTCATTTGTGTTTAACTACATATTATAAGTAAGAATATTGCAAGTATGTCAGGATCCATCCTAGTGAATGGATGGCCTGATGGCTTGTAGGAGTGATCTCAGGGTGCAAAAAACCGACACAGTACAAAGGGGTTTGCAGTGATAATCAAAACAAATTCAGTTTTATTGAAACAACCACAGCAAAAATGCGATAGAGGGATTAAGGGAGAGAAAAAGATAGAGAGAAGAGAGGGGGGAGGGGGATATAGCTACCAACGTAGAGACAAAGTCCTTTGGTCCAGGATTCACAGTCGAGGATCCACCTGTTACACTGGGGAGATCTCAAAGGCACAGTTCATTTGCACCCCAATTATACTCTTTTTTGCTGGGGGAAGGGAGAATAAATTTCGCAACCAAAACAAAGGTCTTCAGGGGGGAAGAATGGAAAAGGGGGTACACAGAGTCCAAGCTAGGCAGCAGGCAAGAACCATTGTTTTCTTGGTCCAGTTGTCACAACCTGCAGGCAAACATCTCGCTTTGGTCAGCTTGCCTCCCCCACACACCTCCCCCGTGTTGGGGGTTTCAGTCCAAGTCCTTGGAAGAAGGAAAGGGGCCTTGTCACATAGGAGTTTCATGTCTCAGTCCTTGATGGAGAGGCTTCTTACATCCCAGTCTGTCTGTCACAGTGGTTGTAAAGCGGGTGAGGGTCTTCTGTGGGAGACCACCCAGAACTCAGGAGAAGTCCAACCAGGCTGAGAGGTGGGATGGCTGCCAAAGCCATTGTCACAAGAAAAGGGCACAGTGCCACTTCTTCTTCTCAGTGTAGCATACAGCAAACACACCTGTGAAAACAAATAATTTAACACTGTCCTTTCGGGTCTCAGGGCCTTTGGCATGTGACTTTCTCCCTCACAGCCAGAGATTTTAGACAGGGGGGGGTCTTCTCTTCGGTGGTCCCCCAATGACAATCGTGAGGCAGATGCGGGAAAATTCGGACAGACTCTCACAAAGTGCAAAAAATTTTCACCTTTTTTTTTTTTTACCAGAATATATTTTTATGTGGTGTCATTTTGGATAGCTTTATTTGCAGACCTTAATAGAAGAGTTTCCTTTAACAATGGTGGAGAACTAGATTGCTATCAGTATTCAAAATAAAAGGGCTTTCCTGCTTCCTAATTTAAGGACTGTGCTTTTCATGGGGATAAAATCACAAAGTGACTTTACCTAAGTAAAGCATTTTTCAAAGTCCCTGCTGAAGATTTTTCATTGTATTTTACTTTTATGCTGGTGATGAAGTTATAGGGAAAAGCCCCCTTCACCACCAAAGCCTCAAAATCCCCACTTTTATTTATGATTTCTATGAAATTCTCCCATGAACATGAAACATGAAAAATATTTATTTCTTAGATTTTATTATGAATTCTAAAATGCTGTGAAAATGTAACTTCTGAAGACTTCATCATTCTTCCAATGTCGAAGAGTGTAAAGGTCTGTTAATATAATTTTTTTCCAAAGAATATGTAAATCTGTATGGTACTGTCTTAACTTCAAGTTTTCGAGACCTCAATGTTTGTTCATTCTCCATGGGGGGGACATACTGAGTAATTCAGTGAATGAGCATTAATCATGAGTATTGGGCCACAAAGACTATTCTGATTGTCTAGGGGTTTGTTTTGTTCCTTTTATGCTCTTTATCATTATTAAGCAATAAAATTAAAATACAGAGTTTATATCTCTCATGCTATAACATTTGGGGAAGAAAAAAAAAGAATGTTCCAATTTAGTGGGTATCCATTTTTATTTCAGGCAGACTTCAGAGTTACTGACAGGGTTAATTTATAGAGATTATATCTGTATTTTGGTTTTGGCCCATTGGCAGCTCCAAAGTTTTCTTCCTGGGGGGTATTTCTTCTAAGGATTACTGGGCAGGTGTAGTGTTCCCAAACCCGTGTGTCTTTCTCTTCATGTTTTGGTGTGTTATGGTTCCAGACATAGTATTAATGTGTGCTCTCCATAATTAGTGCAGGAGAGAAATTAACCCCAGAAAGGTGTTACCAATGGTTAGAAAGTTCTGCTTTGACAGTTTTTCACAGTTTTAATAATGTCTTTTACAATAACAGAAAAATGTAAATAGCATGTCTTAAGTTTTTGCTCCAGGTGATGCTGCATATTTGATTTATGTCCCAGTTTCTTCATTGCTCTTTTTCATACTCAACTGCACTGTTATGTGCTTTTTTTTGTGTCATCGCATATCTTTGAATCATTTACCCAGATCTCTTTTTTCTCATTTATACCGTAAAGAAACATAATAGAGCCCCACCAGTGTTTTTGAAGTCCTTGTGGAACTCCACCATGATAACTAGCATTTTGATTTGCATGTGGTGATTTCCCTCATATTTTGGGAATCCTCTCACAGATAGAGACACCTGCATCAAAACATTTCCTTTCATTTATTTATTTGTTTAATTAGTTGATTTTTTGTTTGTAATGGAATTTTCTTGGTCTGTGTTTACACTCTTGTTTTCTTTCGTGCATTTTTTTCTTCAGGAATGCCAGCCTATCAGTGTATTTTTAATCAGATATTGCAGTATCTTTGTAAAAGAAATAAAAGATGGATTTGTACACCAATCCATCTGCAGAATAGACTCAGGGAACAGGACTTTTTAAACTGTTTATTAAATAGCCACAGTATAATATCCATTATAAGCAATGAAGCGGAACACATTTTAGAAATTTTTCTTGATTTAGTATGTAATTTTCATGCATGAACCTAAAAAAAGTAGAAATTGTCTTTAGTAAATGCATACTTTTATTATAATTCTAGAGAAATTTTCTTGCCTACCTTTTTTTATTTGTTTTATGGACTTGGAACCTAGTAAATCCCTCTTGCAATGTTTCTTACCACATATTTTATTATAAGAATGAATGATATATGAAAATCTCCTATTATTAAGGGTATTTATTAGTTATTATTCAGAGTATTAGTATTTATAGCTTGAGTTTTGTCCTACCTATAAATCTAAGATATATTACATCATCTACATTTGAATAAGAGAATGTGAGAACACAGGAAAGTTATGCTGAGTACAGTCAATTTTTTTTTTTTCCATCAGTATTAGAAAATAATTAAATAAACTGAAAGGAGATTGAGAAATTACTGTGTAACCTATTTAATTTAAGGATCTTTGTGCTTATTTTCATTATTATTTTCTTGTACAACAGGTTTTAGTACACATACATGTGCTTAGGGATATATGGAATTACTTATAGTGAAATATGTATTAGTGAATGAAAGTATTAGGGATTAATATTGAACTAATGGATCACTAATATAGTATTTACTATCATATCTATGATTCATTGTCACAGGTTGTTTCATCATTTAAAATCTAAGTTCTTAAGGAAATACTTGTCACCAAGCTAAAATCAGAAATTAAATTTCTGAAGGTGTGTACATTTTAGGTAGGAATAATGTAGTTTGACCATTGTATAATATGCTTAATATTTAAATAAAGAAGAAAATACTCAGAATTGGTATTAACTATGTCATAGAAGATACTTGCTTTACATATATATAAACAATAGATACAGTCCTATATAAATAAGCATTTATATTTATGTTTTACATATATATAAATCTGGCTTTGTATCAGAAATTACAAAGCAATTTTTTTTTTAAAAGAAATTGCATTTTAATTAGCAGAGGAATTCCTTCCAAAAGCCATGTTCACTATTGTAACATGTTTACTAGCAACATCATAACTTTTCCTTTTTTGATCATATTGTGGAAATAGAATTTTCAGTATTAAAATTGATAAATTATCTAAGTTGCTAATTTTTACCAATCCAAAGAGGTTTATGTTGGCTTCTGGGTTAGAATTTAAGAACTTTCATTTATATAGCTATGATGAGTCATTTTCACAGGAAACAAAATTCAGTCTACTTCGATTCTTACATAGGATGGGGATACTTTTCTGTCTATAGAAATCATGATAGACATCATGCTTCTTTTGACTGCTTTACATCAAGTATTTTAAGTTCTAAAATAAGTTCTGTGGCATATTTGCTTTATTAAGTCAAGGAACAATTGTAATGAGTTAAAAGCTCAGCCCCTTAAACATCAGTGGCCGCTTGGTGAGTATTGAGTGAAATATGCGGTAAACTTGGGTGTGTGTATGATAGAATTGAACATAAAAGTCTGCTTCGAATGTAAAGTCATGCAGCGAAATATTTACTGCGTTTTCATCCCTTTTCCACCTTACAATAATGAAGGTAGGTTAACATCAGTATTTTTAATCATGTTTGGTGTTTTATTCCCTTAAACAAAAATAAAAAAAGTGAGAGATGAAAAAGTACAATAAATTTCCCAAATGTTGCCCAGAGAAGCTGTGGTTGTCCCATCCCTGGAAATGTTTAAGATCTGGTTGGATGAGACTCTGGGCCAACTGATCTAGTGGAAGGTGTCCCTGCAGAGGCAGGGGGTTGGAATGAGATGACCTTTAAGGTCCTTTCCAGCCCAAAGTATTGTTTGATGCTCTAAGAGCAGAAGAAAATAACTTCTTTTTCCTCAGCCAGAATATTTCATAAAGTTTTTAGCATCAAGAAGAGGACTTTTTCTATATTTTGTTTAGTTTTACCCAATATTTGTATAAATTAAAACAAATTTGTGAGGAGGGACGGGGAGGGGCAAGGAGACTCATTATGGATAAGTATTTTTTATAAAATTAATGTTCTAGAAAATTGAAAAGGAGATTTAATTTTTTCATGCCTTTTCCATGGAATGAAAAGGAATTGAAATCCAAAAATTCTAGTTGCATTTATGGTTCAAGTTTTTTTAACAGTTTGAGATTCTGGGTTTTGCTCATTGTCTGAGGCATTACTTCAGTATCACAGCTGCAGTTGTAAGGACCAGAGATAATGGTGTGTGTAATCTAAGATATAGTGTTGTATCTATGCATTTTTCTTAACAGCATCATAACACAGTGAGTGAGATCATAAAGAAGTTTTGAGTATGTATTTCACTATTGCTGTTACAATTTGATACGTTTTGTGGTTTCCCTTGACAATGTTCCTTTAAGCATGTACTTATTTCTTTTATTATTCTGCCTAGAAAGAGAACATGTTTATCTATATTTTTTTAATTTTTTTGGACAACTTAGAAGTTGCTTAGCTGTCATTAATAACTTCACCATAGGAAAAGAGATGCTTTCAGTCATTCTTATCAGCAGTGTTTAATATATATAAATTCTACATTGATATACATATATAAACATATAAAACCTTCTTTTTTCCTGAATCAATGTAAACAGAGCCCAGATGGCCGTATAGAAGTCAAAGGGCAGCATGGAAAGTCGTCACTGCATATTAAAGATGTGAAGTTGTCAGATTCAGGGAGATATGACTGTGAAGCAGCAAGTAGAATTGGTGGGCACCAAAAGAGCATGTACCTTGATATTGAATGTAAGTTCTAATATTTTGTTTTCTCTTTTAAATCTGTTTCAAAAGAAAAAAAAAAAAGTACATTCTTAATGGAAGGTCATTTTTTTCATGGTAATTCATTATTAAACTTGCACAAATGAAGAAAGCATGTCCTACAGCTCATTCCTCTGTGGAAGAATTCTGTCTTTTCTGAAGTTAACAAGACTCTTGTTGGTGACTTAAATAGGACAGGATTTCTTCTGAAATCATATTCCAGTGTTATTATCCACTAACTTAAGGCTAAGCTTAATAACTTCAAATCTCTGGGCAAACTGAGACTGCTGGGAATGAGAAGTGTTAGCAGGATAAAGTAAGGACTGATTTGAGCAGCAGCTAAGTCTTCAGCCTTAACCTCCTAAGATTCAACAAAGATTCTTTTTTGTTTCTGAGTCCTCTGATTTACTAATCCCTAAAAGGTGTCTAGCCACTATTATAACCCCTCCTGGAGTTACCATGTTTGTAAGAGTCTCTTTTAGAGATTGTCTTTACTCCAAGCTCTTGCATTTTATCCAGGAGAAAAGGAGATTATTTTTGATTAGAAGAGTCTCATGCTTGAGAAGACAATCAGAGGACATAAATCTGAAATATAAAAAAAAATTGTTCGATAATTGCGTCTTCAATTTTTTCTTCAAATTCACAATCAAAAGTCTTCAAAAAATGAAAACAAGCAAAAAAATACTTCTTTTTTTATTTCATTGTTGCTTCATTTATCTAGAAATTTCTAGACACAATTATTTTGCATCTCTAGTAGAGTTTGCATGAGCCTGTTTGAACTGAGTCTTCAAACAGAAAAATTCTTTCCAGTGGGAAGATAAAAGCTGGAATAGGATTCTGTGGCACAGAAATAAAAGTAATGATTGCAGACCACGGAGTGATTTCCTGAGGAGTTCTGAAAGTGCTTTCACTATACAGCTGTGTGCTCTTTTTTGGCAGGGAAGCATTGCATTGTGGCATAGAATATAAATCTGAAAGAAAAATGAGGAATGATCAAAAGAATTTTTAGGTGTTAGGAATGGAGAGATGTGCCAAGCCAGAAAACCTAAGAAATAAATTCTAATTTGCTATATTTTTTTTAATGCATGCAATGATAACTTTTTATATGTATATAAAGGGAAAAAAATAGATAAAAATGCAAATTAAGTGAAGTTTCTTTAAAATTTTCCAACTCTCCACATAATGATATGAAATACATTGTTTGATTATGCTTGTGTTGCTTCTATGCTTTAGCATTAAATATTAATATATTTTGAATTCAGAGGAGAGAGATATGTTGCACCACATGTTATGAAACATGGGCACTTGAAATTTAAGGTTTTATTAGCAATACAGAATTCATACCAGAGGGCATAATAAAACCTCTGCATTGATGCAATACATTATTATAACCAAAGACACCTTTCAGGGTGAAAGTTTTAGATGATGAGGAAAGAATTTAAAAGTAGCAGTCTTTTTATGGTATGGCAGAATGAATTTTGAATATGTGTGGGAACAATCAAATGCAGTATATGAGAAAATGGAATAACTTAACGTCTGAATTTATGCTTTGGTAGACACAGTTTTTGATACAGCATAAAATTTTCTACAGTTCTAAAATCCTCTGAGGAAACCCTGTTTATAAAGAACACAGAAGTATTATTCTACCATCAGAGAAATCAAGCATTGTAATGGATACTTTTAATGTACAACTGAAGGTTTTTATTATGATATTTCTAAAACTGGAGTTTTAAATTTTAAATACTCAACTGATAGTGAGCCTTAACTCAAATGTATTTTTTTCCAGCACAGGCATTGTTTAACTAACAGAAATACAATTTTCCTCAATTCCTTTAAGTCAAGTGGCTCCATGATGCAAAGCAAGTGTTTCTGGGGTGATATAATATAGGTCTGTCTCATATTCTGATTAATGAGTCAGAGAAATTTTGTGCTTTCCTTTGCAAATAACTTTGAACTGGTATATGAGCTTCAAATGTAACTTATTTGTCTTGCCCGGGAAAAAAAGCACTTGTTTAATGGTAAAGAATTCTCCTGTTTCTAAAAATAATGTCCCCAGGAGGAAGTGCATCTTTGCAGCCTCATCCCCCATCAGTCTGGCCTCTGCTATGAAGTTCTGTGACAGAACAGCCCCTTTGAAGAACCTTTCAGCAACTCCTTGCCCCCATTTCCACCCAATGCTGCATTGTCCTGAGCTCTGACAGTCCTTCCCCAGTATCTTCCTATATGAAGCAGTGTCATGCTTATCTGTCATTCCAGTTATGGGACTTCATAAGTTGCAGGCTTGGGAATTTCAGCAAAAGATTCGGGTTCAAAAACTAAACAACTAATTTGTATTTTTGTAGCAAAATATTAAAAATGGGCGGATTCTGTGAAGTCAGTATTGCATAGTTTTGATTCTCCTGGTAATATTTTCCAAGAGGCATTACTTCAGCATATAAATTGCAGCTACAAACAGTGCTATCAGGGCTTTTGCTTTTTTTTTTTTTTTAATTTTCATTTTAAAAATTGTGTTAAACCCTTCAAAATAGTTTAATTTTTCTCTTTTGTTAGTTTGGTTTTGCTGTCTTACAAACAGTTTTTGAGAAGAATTTATTCAAGTATGGCTCAGTCTTGCAGTTAAGCCATGTTAACAGAAATTTGAATTATCTTGAATAATAACTATTATAAATAACTATTATTTATTATTTTTTATTATTATAAATAAACGATTATCTTTAATTAATAACTATTATAAATAAACTATAAACTATTTTAAAATTAAAATATAGATAGATAAGCAGAACTTAATTTATGATATTGCCCTCTAGTTTCTAGATGGAAGTAAACAATACAAGCATCCCTTTCTGTAAGTTAGAAACAAAACTACAGCATTTTTTCTTTGCTTTATTGTATTTGACAGTTTGTGTAGTCAGGAGAGGAAACTGCTTCCATCCCATCCTTAAATGCCACCTCAGTCAAACAGACTGAATGAAGGCATTGGGTGCTCTGGTATCACCGTCTCATCCTTTTACTTCTTGACCCTGTCAGAGATTTAAACTGGCAGTAGGATTGCACAGAATTTCCCTGCTTTATCCTTGTTCTCTGTTGGGGTTGCTCCTGGTGATAAGAGCAGTTGTGTAGGATAGGAAGAGATTATCAGGTTTGATACCAACTGGGAAGAGTTAACCTTGACTTTTATCTGAAGGAAATGCTGTGAAGACATGAATTGCAGGGAACCAGGGGGCGTTTTTCAGTAGTACTTCCTACCAAGTCATCTTTGTGTTTAGTTATGTTTAATTTTCCTTATATAAAGTATTAAAGGTAAATCAAAATTACATCAAAATAAAATACCACTTTCAAATATTATTTATTAATGGATTTCATTAACTGCAAAATTTGGTTTAAAGTATGAAGCCTAGTGTGTATTGGATGAGAGTAATAATAAGTAATCAATTGAAAAGTGGAATATATGATATTTATGGTGGAATATATCATATGTATTGGGTACTAAGATGTGTCTATAGTTATTATCTACGTATTTATCATCGAGAAATAACTATTTTTAAATTAAAAATATTAGAGAAATACATACAAAAGATAAAACAGATCATATGCTAAGATGAGGTTTTCAAGACAGCCTGAGGAATTTAAATATATAAAACCTAGTAAATTGTAAATTGATTTTGCTTATAATATCAGGTGTCTCTCAAAGTTAGTTTTGCTATACAACTGTTTACATTTCATTGTGGTATTTTTTTGTCTTTAAAAGCATAATACAGACCTGGCTAAAGGAAAAGTTGTGATGAGTAAACACATCCTGGCTAAAGGAAAAGTTGTGATGAGAAAACACATTAGGTCTCAGGTTTCACAAATTTTTCACTGCATCTTACCGCTGTGGAAAGACCTAATTTTGCATGTTCAGTGTGCTGGATCATCTT
The DNA here is from genome assembly GCA_013398405.1 of Pheucticus melanocephalus. Lineage (NCBI taxonomy): Eukaryota > Metazoa > Chordata > Aves > Passeriformes > Cardinalidae > Pheucticus > Pheucticus melanocephalus. The sequence continues at coordinate 328,615 of VZSJ01001654.1, read as the reverse complement.
TCCCCACGGTATTATTATTGATTAGGGTGTCCCTAGATCATTACTAAGTTGGAAAAGCTTTCAACAAGGAGCAATGAACAACACTTATGGTCTTTGAAAGACTCTCTATGTGCCCTTACAGTTTTCCTTTGTTGTGTTCAAACTGGCATTAACCTGTCGGAAGTTTTCACAGCCCTCACTTAATTTTGTTCTCCCAGGTGCACACATTATGTAAGATGCTACTGTTTCTGACTGCTCTGTATCACCAGGTGCAAATGCATTTGGACAGTACTCCTTTTACCAGAGAAAGGCATTGAGCTACATCCTTTGGAAAATTCTGTTTTCCCATACACTATCCGGGAAGCATCCTGACTAAGAGACCTTTTTAGCTGAAATTACCAGTTTTCACATCACTATTTTAGTCAAACCTTTCAATTTCAGTACTGATATTAGATATGCTGGATGGGCCAAAAATGCCTATTTTCTCACAGTGCTTAAAGAGTAATGTTTTGAGATAGAATCTATGACAAATATATTACATTGAGTAATGTGGTACATTTTTATATGAGATCAGCCATGTGAGTAGTTGATAAAAAGGATTTCTTAAAAAGCAATTTCTGAAAAAATGTTTTAAAATTATTTTTAGTGTATTCCAGAATTATGAATGTTTCTTAATATTGCTTTTTATCCAAACATGATTTTTATAGTAATATTCCCTATTAGTTTAGTAACAACTTTGAGTGATAAGAACAATCATGCAACATATGCAGTATAGTCTTTACCTGTAAAGAAAGCTGTGCAGTAGTTGTTATACCATTGTATTGCTCATCAATAACAGTCTTTTCCTTTGTGGTTGTAATTTTTTTTCCCCTGCCACAATTTGAAACCAAATTTATTACTGTTGCAATATTGAACTTGGTTTCATTAACTGATTATTCTGCTTTGTTGTGTGTTAGCTGTATTGCACTGCAGTTGGGGGGGATGCTTTGGATTCATGCAATTGAATTTTATTGCAAAAATATATACAACATTACTTAAAAGTGGATTCAACAGATTGAGGTACAAATTGTATTTACTTTCAAGGAAGGAAGGTTTTCAGTTGGTGAAAATGCTACTACTTTGTACAAGATGCCACAAATATTATCACAGAATCATAGAATGGTTTGGTTTGGAGTGATCTTAAAGTTCATCCAGTAGCAACCCCTGTGCCATGGGCTGGGACAACTTTCACTAGACCAGTTTGCTCAGAGCTCCTCCAAAATAGCCTCAAACACTTCCATGGATGGATCATTGAAAATTTTCTGATGTTGTGATAAATGTCACAAAAGGTTCCAGCTGCCTACTGCTATCATAAATCATGACAAATTCAAACAGTTCATAATTTGCATTTGGTTTCTGTTAAAAGAGATCAGTGCAGCCACATCCCATCACTACTCAGAGTCACAGAATGGCATTGCCTCTTTCCTCTCCCCTGAACACCACTGAAAAATCCTGACTTGGTCTTTTTTACACCTTCCCTTCACCCATTAGTCATGGGGACCCAGCTCTATCCTGTCATCACAGCCAGAAAACAACACTAATAAATACAAACATATGGCCTGGGAAAGAAACAAATTACAGGAAAAATAATCAAGAGAAAAAAAAATATTGAAATAATATAGAAAAATATCCATCTTTTCTAATAAAATACTATTGGCTTTAGTTACATTTCTTCCTGTCAAATTTATAGGTTAACATGAGAAAGCAAAGACGGAAAAGGTCAACCTTTAACAGCATGAAATAAGTGTGATAATTTTGACATATTATGAATGTCAGTTGTAAGATTTACCATTTTTCTTCTCTGCACTTGTGCACTTGCACAGAAGGAAGTTTACTGTGCCACTGCTGTGACTTCAAGGGGACAAGAAAGTTGAATTCTGTGCAAAAGATGAGGTTTATCACATACAGTCACTTTCCAAAACCACTTCACCAAACTTCCCAGAGTGAAGCAGAGTTCAAGGCACCCATTGTCTTTTTCTGGTGTTACAGCAGTGTGATAAAATGGAAATATTATTCATCTATATAATAAATCTACCTATTATTTAGCCCAAAAGGCTGTAAAAATACTTTGAAACAAAAATTCCATCCTAAAAACATTTTGCTTAAATGTATCTTAATCACTTGTTAAACATGATATTCAGATTAGAAATTTATCATAATTTTTTACCAAACAGAGCTCCTTACTCCATGTTTTGGTTAATCTTGCAATTAATTTGGTATCATTTAAAGTAGATTTTTAATAACATTTCAGCTACTTTTTTCTCAATAGAAGAACACAATTTTGAAATAATAAAATAATTTGGGGTTTTTTATTTCTAATAATTTAGTTATTAATGGATATATATGCCTTAACAACTTTTCTTACGGTCATAAATTTTCACATCTGCAATTATGAAAAGTAAAGGAAGGAAAAAACTGTGGAAGAATTTTCTGATGCCTCCTTAAGCATGGTTCTACATTGTGAAATTTAAATATTTATTCTGATAATGAATATGATAAATTTTAAATGGTTTCACAAGTATTTTCATACTATATAAAATGTTATTCATATTACACAGTAATAACCTGTGAATGAAAAAGAGGCATCATGGCCTTCTTATACCTCCAAGACAGATCCATCAAAGCAGAGTCTTGGCATCTGAGTATAATGAAGAAAACAATTATGTGATATGAGAAGTGTGGCACTGATATTTGAAACTTGAACAAAACAAATTTTTAGAGATTTTATTTGTTGTTTTCTGGACATTACTGCATGTAAAAATTAAGTAAAGAGATGAAAAGGCTAAGAGTCCTTGCTCCATACAGCAACTATTATGATTTGGGAGTGTATGAGAGAGACACAGACATTAGAGAATTGAGGGATGATATCAATAAGGAGGCCCACTGTGGAGATGAGGGCGACAAGTAGGAAAATATGGAAGGTAAAGACTGGATTTTGTTCTGGAAATGTGACACATAGGACAGGAAGAAAGGTGGGGTTAGGATCTTGGTTTGAGAAAAACATTGCAGATTTTCGCTTCTGCCTATAAGACAATAATGTAATCTAATATTTGATGGAGAAGTCAGGCTACACTAAATTATTCCAGTAATTCTGCCCTGGAATACATGTAACAATTGAAAATTTGGCACAAACTGGCATCATTTGAGAACAATGTGCTAACAATGGGCAGCACCTGATAATTTTATTCCTAAAATGAAAATTGCTGCTAGTATGATGGATCTGTTGGGGGAATCTTTCTGTCCTAGATCTGTTGGTGATTCACAGGCATACAAAATGATTAATAGACATATGCAGACAGTTTATTTTATACATCACTAGTGGCTTATTTTGCTTATTTTACCTAAGTATGTTTTCTTTAGGATTTCTCCTCCTAATTTAAACTAGTTTAGGTAAGTTTAGAGAGATGTAACAATTCAAAGCAGACATTTCTATGAAATTAAAATTTCTTGGGCTTTAGTTTGTCTTTTGTGGTTTTTGGGTTTTTTTTGGTTCAGTTTCTTTTTTAAACAAAAACAAATACAATTCTCTAATGTCAAGTGAAATTCAAAGAAAAATGGGTACATTGAATTGCAAGAATTCTGGCAGCACCAAGCACCTAAGCCATGCATGCATTCATTGCCCAACATTATTTAATGTGCAATTATCAACATGCTTTGCATCTAACAAAAAGTATCTTATGGAAATGGAACAATTGGTAGAGTGTTTGAATATTAAAAATAACACCCAAGGTAAATTTTCCAGGAACTGGTAGTGTTTGTCAGTAGGAGGCAGCTCTTACTCTTCACAGAGGTAGAATCAGTCAATAGTGCATCGTACTATGGAATATCAATGTCATATTTTAATGAATTTTGAGAAGAACCAAGAGAATGGGGCAGGGGAAAGGAAGTCTTAGGATAAGTGTGATGTTTTCTGCACTTGCTTTGAAAGAAACATGTACCTTCAAACCTTTTGAAATGATGGGTTGGATTTCAGAAATAAAAGACCCCTCTGGTTATAGCTAATAATCATGGCAGTTTGAAATCAATATGAGATGGCTTTTATTGGCTCTTCTATTTGGACATTTTAGGTGTGGGTCTTGGACGTTTTTCCTTACAGCCACATGATTATGATAGTAGCAGTAAGTAGCTGAAGTTTTCCAATTCTTGTCTTCCTTTTAAGAATGATTATAGATTAAAATATAGTCACCTAACCACATTTTTGAAGTCTTTCTAATATTATTTCTTCTTGCAAATGAATATGTGACAGTTATTGTACTTGTCTGTGGAGGTCCTTCTACTTTGTATCCAAGGAAGAGGTATTAATTTTAAAATATTAACTATTGAAAAAGGTATGAGGGAGAAAGTACAAGAGAAAGATAGATGGCTGTTAACTGAATTGTGGCAGAGTTACAAAAAATTGAGGCACTTTTACAGGATCAATGGCAAGGACAGTACTAGATTTGCCAGAGGATGTGGTTTATTAAAGTCCTTGATGATGGGAAACTTATGCCAACATTAATCATTTTAGAGCGAGGCTTCCAATAATATACTGTAGGAAATGTCCCAGAGTCTTAGACCTGACAATCTGTCACATATTTTTATTACATGTTCCAGGGAAACAAATAGCCACATTTTGAAAACCTATGTTCTTAAATTAAGAAGTGCAAATCTGATTCTGCACACTAGTTTTCCATTATAGTTGTCTGGACACATGCACTGAATCAGGTAATTTGCTGTATCTAATTTTGTGTATGACAACAAACATACACCAGAGCTGGATCTTTGTCATCCTTAATTTAATTACTTTCTGGACAAGGCAGGTGATGCATTAGTCTGTTCTTGTATCACTGTTCCTGGACATTATAACTAACAAGGATATCTGGATGCTAGAGACAGCTTTCAGGTCCGAATTTGCTAGTCTTAAATAATCTTCTTACACAGGTTATCCAGAACTCATTCTAATTGAAGTGCCAACCTGTCTGTTTCTCTCTTGCTAGGCAAAATAATCGGCTTGAGTTTAGCTGATGCTGGTACCATAACATTAACTACTCTAAAATGCCATTCTAAATTTGTAATTTCTTACAGAATCCTGCACCCATAAAATAGCTTGGTTTAGTTTTATATTTTTGTGATATAGTCTTTGTTCCTTCGAGGTATCTTTTTTCATTTGGATTGCCTAATCTCTCCAAAATAATAATTGATCTTTCACAGTTGAACATTAAAACCTTATGGACCTTATCACATCCTGGCTGCATCCAGAGCCCTGTGGCCAGCAGGTCAAGAGAAGTGATTCTATCCCCGTACCCACCTTTTGTGGGACCCCCACCTGCAGTGCTTCATCCAGCTCTGGGATGCCAAATACAAGAAAGACATGGACTTGCTGGAGCAGGTCCAGGTGAGGGCCATGAAGGTGATCAGAGTGCTGGAGACAACCTGGGAAGGTTGATGTTGATAAGCCTGGAGAAGAGAAGGCTCCAAGGAGACATTTGCAGCTTTTCTGTGTGCAAAAGAGAGAGTTTTTATCTGTAGTGATAGCATAAGGACAATGGTTTTAAACTGAAAGAGAGTTATCAGAAATTAGATTTTAGGGAGAACTCTTTTTAGTTATGAGGGTGATAAGACCCTAGAACAGGTTGCCCACAGAAGCTGTGGATGCCCCATCCCTGGAAGTGTTCAAGGCCAGGCTGGATGGGGCTCTGAGCAACCTGGGATAGTGGGAAGTGTCCTTGGTCATGGCAGGGGGATTGGAACTGGGTGATCTTTAAGGTCCTTTCCAACCTGAGCTATTCTGTGATATTGTGTGCATCTATTAAATAATATCAACGGTAAATTTTGTAAATTTTTTGCAGCTTTGGGGGATTTTACTTTTTTTGTTTTCAGTAAAGTGCTAAAAGTTCAGATATAAGAAATACCATCGGGGTGGATTTACTTTAATGGAGTGTACCCAAGCTCCTACCTTCTACTTATCTGTTCAGAACTCTAGTATGTCATCTTAACTTTTTACTTCATGTAAAAAAGCTTAAGAGGAACAGTTCATTTGCACCCTGCATTGAATTTTGTCAGGTGTAAATTAATTCTCAGTTACATAGAAGCTAAGCAGAAAGCATTATTATTTTTAATGGTTCTAATTTTCTAACTGATTTCCACTGAATCTTTTATTCATTTTTTAAAGAATAAATATATTGCATTTAAAGATCCTTTAGCAGAACCACCTTCTCATTTCTACTTGGTTTTACTTTATTTTCAATCAATAGAAATTTTTGATATATTCTGGTTTTTAATGTAATTTGTTTGTTACTTATATTATAAAACTGGTGGGATCAGGTTTTGTAAACATATAATATAGTCAGACTTATGTTTTCAAAGACTTGGCTTTAAAGTTTGTTATTTTTTGTAATTCTTTTATATTGAACATAATGTGTGTTTAATAAATACTAATTCTGTAGCCATTAAAGCATACTAAACAGCATTTAGTGATGAAGAGCATACAAGAAAAAAACAAGTTCTCTTTATAAACAAATTATTCCCTTCCAGCTCAATCTTTTAGTTTCATAAGAAATGTAAATTATCTCTTATCTGTACTGTAAAAAGAAAATTACTTACAGAATTATATTCTTTTTGTAAAATATCACTCCAGGCATCTTAATCTGTTCCTGACTGGGAAATCAAAAATCATCTGTCTTAAGATAATCTCTCCATTTCAAGTCTTTAGTACCGTCCTCTTCTCTTTGTATACTGGAGGTCTTGACTGCTGGGGAAATGGCTGCAAAGTCATTTTACACAGATTTTTGAGGGAAATTACAAAGCTCTTTTTTGAGGGGGATGCTTTACAATTGTGAGTTGTTTATTTTGGGATATATCTTTATTTGACAGACTTTTAGTCCCACTTGCAGTTTATTGTGTTTATGAATTTTAATACCAGTAGTTTTGGTGGTAGATGGCAGTCCATAACTCACCTATACTTTTTAAATTATCAAAAAATATATACAATGAGCATCCGAAATCTACCTTTGGAATGGAGAGATGTTGGAATTTGAAGTCCCTATTCTCTTAAATCCTTTTATCTGCAGTATAGAAGTGTACACTACTTTTTCACTCGTAAGTCTTAAAATTGGACATGAGTTTGCCGCATGTGTATTGAGCATCAAACCATATAATGTTGTCTAGGAAGGAGGATTTCTCAGACTCAGAGTATCTTTTAATCTTCAACATTTATGCCAGTGTTCACAAATGGATTGAACTTATTGTGAGAAATTGCACATTGGAAGACAGTGCTTACATAAAATTTGTGAAACGACCTCATGAAGACTGTAATGAGATTTCCAGTCTATTTGTTGAACATGCTATTGGTCCATCTATTGAACATGCAGAAATGAGTTTGGACAGTTTTCCTGCAAGTGATTCCCACCATGAGCTTCATTTCCAGAGGAAAAGCCAAGGCTCTGAGCCTTGGTGTGCTGAGATTCTTGACCATAGCTAACCATAAAACATGCTTATGCAGTTTGCTTTTTTCTACATATTCTCCAGTAGTGTAAGATGTCACACTCTGAAGACTCTTTGATAGTCTGTTCTTTGCATTAAACTGTTTAGCTGCTGAAATATGGGGTGTTTAAAGGTCTGTGAAAAACAGGACTGCTAGAATTACTTATTAAAACTCTTGGAGCAGAAAGATGAACTCCTTTGTCTCGTAAATAAATTCATAGCCAGGCAAGCTTTACTTATTTAGATGAAAATGCTTGTTTTTCTACAAAAATAAGGGCAGAACAGTTATTAAAGGAAATGCTGCTGGCCTTGAGCAATGTAACATCTTTGATCTGTATTTTAAAACCTCTATTGATAACAATTATTTTTGCTCAGAGTCTGTAGGCCTAGATGCAGCAGCAGCATATGTCATCAAAAAGTTATGCTTTTTGACAGAGGCAAACAGGAAGAAGCTGAAAATGTGCACTTCAGGAAAAAAAAAAAAGAAAAAAAAAAAGAAAAAAACCAGTTGTTTTTAACCATTCCTGAAGCTAAATTTTACTTCATACTAAAGATGCTCATTTCTGGTCTCTGATACACCTATTAGGAGCTTTCATGCCTAAAACTAAGCTATATGTGAGAGGACTAGACTAGATTTTCCAGAGACATATATGAAAACATTTAAGAGCTATTTATCAAAACATATATATATATATATATATGTATCTTAGATATTAAAAAGAGGTACCATTGCAACACCTGTAACTGATAATTCTCTTTTGGAATTAAAGCATTAAGGAAGTTTTTGTGAATAAAGAATTTGTTTTAATACTGTTAAAAGATAGTAATGATGAAATTAGGAAATAACACAAATCAATATTTGATAGAAAAACCCCACTATTCACCCAAGACATAAGAAGATGAGGGGAAAGGCTACTCCCTCTCATTTTATAGAGATCACTAAACTTCCTGGTCTCTAGAGAAACAGTGAGTAAAGAAATAAGTCTTGTCACTTCGTGACACTGTAGTCTGAAGAGCACAGTTTGCAAACCAACAATTTCCTCTGTGTCAGACTCAGTGTTTGGTATATGTTAAATGCAAACATTTCTTACAAACCAGTTAGGTTTGTAAGAAAAACACACCAATATTTCCTTGGCTATAGCTTGATAATTTCCTAAGGAACTGATGCAAAAAAATGTCCTAAATAATGTACACATAGTATATTTTCTGCAGTAGGTAGAATACATTGTAACTTTATTTTATATTCTTTTGCTATTTTTTAAAGTTTTATTTCCACAAATAAACATGTCTCTTTAAAAATATTTCCTAAAGTATAACAAATTTCCAGCTAGAAATAAGTGAAGCCATAGCACAAGAAAATTTGAGGAGTGAATGTGATTTCTCCATAGCAAAAGAAGACACTATAAAATCAGCACATGAACAGACAATGTATGTTTTTAGGTCACCTCCTTTTTTCATATGAAGGTCTGGCTGAAGGCTTTGTCATCCTCAAGAGGAAACACTCTTCCTCATTTCTGAGAGAGTTTCTTTCGCTGTGATTGCCTACAGTTAAATATATTTGACAGGTATTCTCTTTCCCAAGAACTTCAGCTGAAACCATTTAAGAGAGGAAAAACTTACCAAGATAAAAGCCCAATGAACTCATGATTGAATACTAAAACTCCCATGTTCTGTAGTAAACTGAAACAAGAATCAATTGAAATTTTTCATTGAACATGAAGGCTTGGATATGGGTATATAGCATGTTTTACTAAACCAGTTAATGAACTTGTGCATTACTTCCTTCTTCCAGATGCTCCGACATTCCTGTCAAATCAAACCATGTATTACTCTTGGGAAGGCAATCCCATCAATATAAGCTGTGAAGTGCTGGCAAATCCATCTGCCTCAGTTCAGTGGAAAAGAGGAAAATTAGTTTTACCTGTAAAAAATACAACTCATTTGAAGACCTACAGTACAGGAAGAAAGCTGATTCTGGAGGTAAGACTTCACATGGAAATCAGTGTGGTGGCAGAACATAATTTTGTCCTCAGTTTGGCAGCACTGTGAGTAGTGTAGAGTGTATCAAAGGATAAAACCTACAATTTAGTAAGTAACACTCCTAAAAAAGGAACAAAACAACAAACAACTATATATGAACTGATCTATCTACACATTTCTAGTGAGTAATTAGAAAATAAATCTTATTTGAATGGCTTATGCTCAGTTTTCCAACTACACCCAAAAAATATATAATTTGAGTTTCTTGGAAGTAAAAAAATCCATAAATAGATATAAAACTAAAATATCAAGCTAAGACTGAAAATTAAAGCAACGACCTCATAGGTGCTTGGTGTCTACAAAAAAGTTTATTATTTTGAGGGGTTTTTCTGTTTGTTTGGGTTTTTAAAAATTATTGTTTAAAGGTGAAATTGAAAGATGAACAATGCCAACTTTTTTCCATTATCAGATTTATTCATTTGAAGTTGAGAAGGGGGAGTAAAATGTGAAAAAAATGTGTATTTAGATCTATGTTTGGAGAATGTACTAGATATGTTGAAGTAAGAACATATCTGCATATTGGTTAAGGAGAACGTACTTGAATTTCTAATTAAAAAAAAATATATTCAATAAGCAACTAATATTTACAAAGTGTATTCATTTTAAAGATTGCTCCCACATCTGACAGTGATTTTGGACGGTATAATTGTACAGCAACAAACAGAATAGGAACAAGATATCAAGAGTATACACTTGGTCAAGCTGGTAAGTTAAAATTTTATTTCCTTTTCTTTAAATATTTTTTCCAAATTTAATCAACATTAAGTTCAGACACACTATCCTCTGTTTATTTTATTCCCTGGACTGTTTGCAGATAATTTAATTGTCTAAGAGCTGAGCTGCAATATGAAGTAAAATAAACCAGTTCCCTCAGAATATGAGTCTTCTTTTGATTTAATTTCAAGGCCTTCTGAAACTTGAAAAAAATTAGTCTAACCTTTTTTCCTTTGCTCTTACTATATCCTACATTTATAACAATGTATTTCTGTTACTTCAACAGAGAGACATATGGTTTGCAGGCAGTAAAAAGTAAGAAGGAATTTAAAAAAAAATTTTTCCTTTTTCCTCCTTGTATTTTCTTGATAAGACAACAATGACAAGAGACTGAAATATATCAGCAAAGAATTTCTATCTTCATTTGCACTTTTACTTATTTGAAAGTAGAATTTGACTGAAGTGCTAGATTGAAATAATTTGAGATATTCTACAACCTATTGCTACAGAATGTATGAAAATTTTTAAGCCCTTCTATTGCTGTTTAGGCAAATAGAAAAATCTGACTGTATGTTTGTTCTTTGGCAGAAATAACTAATAACTGAGACCAAATGAGAGTTTCTTACCAGTGCTTTCAATTATATTTTCTTGTGGAATGGACTAACACTATATATAATTTTTTTTTTCCTTTCTCATTAGGACACTTATTCCAAGTGATTCTTAATGTTTTAGTTACAAGTCTTGGTCTGTGTTTTTCAAGGGGTTTTCTTGTTTGTTTGTTTTTTGGTATTTTTGGTTTAGTTTGGTTTCTTTATTTTTTTTTTTTGGAGGGAGGGTTGTTTGTTTGTTTGGATTTTTTTTTTAATTAAAAAACCACTTTAGACTCCTCCCAGGAAGACTTTTAGGGGAGCATTGCCGAAGCATGCACATCCAGTCACAGGAAGGCTCTCTGACTTGGCCTGCTGCTCTTATTTGAGAATTTTTGTTCCATAGGGCAATTATTTTCTTTTGGTGTCTCAGGAGTTATAAAACCCCATTATTTATTAATAGTCTCCTTGGATTTTGTACACAGTTTTAAAAGGTTTTCCCATCACCTCTGTAGGATTCTAGAACACATTTCTACGATATCTTTTGGTTTTGAAGAACCATGAAAAGTGCTGAGCTTCCTAAAATAGGAAAGTGAGGGGTTCAAATTTCTGACACAATTTTACATCGCTTAGAGCATCCCTTACCTTCATTTTACAACTTTCTGGGGGTGTTAGCTGTGATGTGATCTTACCTTCCTTCAACAGCTACATTTGACCACCGAGAAAAAAAGCTTTTCTTGAAGCCATGAACACAAATCACAGGAAAGGAAGGAAAATCCCCACTTGCATCCCTCTGGGGTCCTACCTCTCAGGAGAGAAAATGATGAAAAAATGTTGTGGCTCCCACTGTGTGCTGTTTTTTCATAAATGCCTATACACTTGGGAGAGCATTTCAACAGATATTCTACATAATGTTTTTTTTTAACTTAGATTTGCAGAACAGCATCTCATCATAACACATGATACTACATGATGACTATTTTAGCTACATCCCCTGCTTTTATAATTTATTAATCAATCAATTGTAATAAAGAATATTAGCATTGAAAAGTTAATTGAAAAAGCATAAGATATTTTGTCATTGTACTTCAGAAAATTTACACATGAGCACCCCTGGAAATGCAAGGAAAACAGATAAGCTACAATTTTTTTTTTCTTTTTAATACAACTATATCAGAAATACTACCAATGCCAGTTTTTTAAACAGATTGGTATTTTCTTCTTCTGCAATGTTTTGCTTATATTTTTTCCAGGCAATTCTTCAGGAAACTCGATGAAGACTTTAAAAATATGTATTATAAAAAGGGGAGTGAGGATAAATAGAGTTATGGGAAGAGATAATGTAAAGCATGAGCTATCTAGGGATATTCTAGATAATGATATTAAATGCAGAAAATAGAAAAAAAAGAATGAAAAACAGGTTTATTAGTAGTGATAATGAACAGGGCTGGAAAAACTGGATTTGGGGTGTCACTGTGCACTACTATGCACTACTTGCTATGCACTACTTACAGTAGTGTAATGCGTAATATTTAGTATCCTGAAAGATTGATGTTTTTACCATTTGCCTCTAAATAGACTTTTTTTTTTTTTAAATAAAACCCCAAACATGTTATTCACTGTTACAAGTTTTGCACTTAAACTGGCATCAGCTAGAAATGGAAAATGATCAGGGATACAAAGCATAAAACCACTATAATAGATACAGGTATAATATGTCAAATGCAGATTTCTCCCTAGTTTTAATACCTTGGTTGCTTCACTCTGGTTAATTAGGAAGGCCTAATGATTTATATTTCCCATATTAAAGCCTATAAAATAATTTTATGCATTTCAATGCAGCCTGCTTTGCCTCCTGGCTTTGATTGTAAATACAAATGCTGGAGCACAGAATGCTTTTACATAGGCTCTGTCAGGGGAAAAAAAAAGACAACTCCTAGCTAGGAGACAGTATTAAGTAAAGTATGGTGCTAAGGTAAATTTGATCACAAATAATGATCATTTTGCTAAATAGTTTTCTCTTTAAATTCTGCAGGAATACCTGTTCCTTCATGTTTCATTCAGTTTTCTGATTTGCTGGATTTCGGCACAATCAGACTACCTTTTTTATTCATTTAATGCTACTTAGAAAGTTATCATACTGTCAAAACTCTATTATCTTTATTCCTGTTGCCTTCCTTAAGAAATTACTTATTGATGATTTTAGAAAGGAAGATTTATTTCAGAATTGATGTGCAATTTACAGCCATATTTGTATGACAGAAAGAACCATGGCTGCTGACTCAGATTGTACAGAGCTACTGAATCAGACTGAATTCCATTTAAACTTTTCAAAACAACTGAGATGCTGCAGAGTATTTGAGGTTTCATTCTGGAAGGTGATGGCCTGCTTAGAAACTTCAGAATTTTGTTGAAAGCTTAATCAGATGTTCCCATGACCTGATTGTTGTGGTGATGAACTTTTAAAAATAACACATGAGTGACCTCCTTTTTCATTACCCGAGCTTTTAAAATGTTATGTGTGTAACATACGGAATGTGAAAAGAACCACAGTCACTTGTTGCCACTGCAAATTTGTTGCTTCATGTCAGCACAACAGCCACAACTTGTATTTTAGAACTTTACTTACACTCTGGTTTTAATCTAAGTTAGGCTTAAATTTTGGCAAGATAAGTCAGCTTGGCAGGCTGCCTCAATGGGTCTTAGAGGCTGAGGTGAGCACAGATATTCCTAGATTTGTCCAAATCTGGTTTATGCATAGTTTGTGTGAAATATCACTATGCAGGGAGCCAGTACAAACTAGAAAAGCATTCTTCTATTTAGCTGAGATCTCAGTATAATTATTTCAAATGTTTTGTTTATGTAAGTAGAAAGACATATGGCCACCAGTAATTTAGGATCATGTTATTGGAATAGGTAATTTAATACCTTAAAATGGTAACTTTTAAGGTTGTTACACAGAGCTAAATGAGAATTTTGAAGGTTTCTCTTTTTTTAAATATTAATGTAGATTTTTTTACATAGCTGGACTGAATATAGAGCCCTGAAAAGTCAACTATATTTCACCTCTAGGAATCTCATAGCCTCAGTCTTCCTAGCCCTTCCATTCCCCTTCTTCCTTGTATTCTGGGATGGCATCAGCTTTAAAATTCTGCTGTGGGCAGAAACAGTTTTCACTACACCAGGGTGCTCAACATCCTGCCCAACCTGGCCTTGAGAACTTGCAGTGATGGGGGCATCCACAACTTCCCTGAGCAAATGGGAGATTCTACATCTGCTAGAGATGTATGATTTATCTTTTACCTTTCTACAGGAATATTACAGGGAATTAAAAAGCAAAAAGTCAATGATGCCATTGGATACTCAGAACTCCTACACCACTTTATTGAATTAGATATTCTTTAAGCATCCTGTACGCACAAAAAGTCAGTGAATGTGGGAAGTAATGACAACAAAAGCAAAAGGGAAAGACCATAATTGAGCTTCACAGAAAATGCGTTCTGTAACCTCTTTTATGGAATAAAGTCATGGCCAAATTATGAAAAGGCTGATTGACAACTGACAAAGGTTACCACATCAAATTTAGGAATTTACTTGTCTGTAGTTTTGATGGTGGCACTTTGCTGCTGGTTAATGGATGCTCCTTATTTCACCATGTTCACCAAACAAGGATGTTTCCTTATTTGCATTTCCATGCAGGTAAAATAAAATCAAAGTCGTAGGACTTAATTTTCTCTGGAGAATAGTATAATGAAAAGAAAATCATATTCTGCCAAAAGCCCATTTGTCTCCAAAAACATATGGGCAGACCTAAAATCTAGCTTGCTAAAACTTGCCATTCACATAATAGCAGCATCAGCTAAAGGAATTTTATTTAAAAATTAAACAAACAGCAACATATTTTCAATTAGAATAGGTATGAAACTATCAACGTAGCAGCAGTGTTTTGCTTCATGTGCATGTGTCTTATTTTAATTTATTATTTTTATATTTATTTGCTAGCTGTGGTCTTACTAACAGAATTTTATTTACTAACTGAATGCTTATTTTTCCAGAACTTGCAGAGATTTGGCAAAGGAAATATATGTAGATCCAATATTGAGGGTTTTTTCCCATTCTAAGGATGTACAAGCACAAGCAATTTCATAGAGATTTTTGACTCCAGAAGTCTAGTCCCCAGCTCATCTGGGGACTAGACTTCCCAGCTCATCTCTTTCCTTGCCAAAGCTCATCTCTTTCCTTGCCAAGGTCCTGGTGCTATTTAGATTCAGCATTCAGACATGGTTATTTTCAGTCAATATATATGCCAGATGTACAGAAAGAGGAAAAGCTGGAGAACTGCAGTAGAAACATACTGACAGGAGACAGGAGCTGACTGGAAGATCAATCCCTGAGCCCACTACCCACTCTCACAGAATCACTTCCTTTTCTCTGTTTATACCAAGGCTGCTAAACTCTGAGGGAGAGGTATTTTCTTGCATAAAGCTATCAAAAAAAAAAAAAGCTGGAAAAGAAAATCCCCAGTGATAAAAAGTGGTCGTTTCTTGAACAAGTTTGGTCATAATTGTAGGAGACTTTACACATCAGTGGAGGCAAATATGAACTCATAATTCTGTGTGTACTTCTCTATCAGCTGTGATACCATTTTTGGAACCAAACCAATTCTATTTAAGCCATTGTATCACAAAATCCATTTGTGCAAACAAGCGTTATGTGCTGAGTTCAAAATAGATGAGGTGCAATTTTACACCTATTGTTTGGAGGAGATACTATGTGATTTTATTTGATTCTTGTCGTGTTCCAATGTGGGGAACTGCAAGAAGTTCTTTTAAAAATAGATGGTCTAGAATGAAATTTAGTCAACCAAGACAACATTGTACCTGAGAACTGTTTGTTGGTACCAATAAACAAGGAAAAAACGGAGCTGCTAAAGAGGGCTAGAAAAGACAGGAGGAAGGAAAATGGAAAAGGATGAAGGTGAGGCAGGGGCAAGAGAGAGAGAGAGAGAGAGGGGAGACAGAGACACAAAGCTGGCATTAGCACCAGAGGCAGGGACATGGGAGTAAAGCAGGCAGGGCTTTGGTCAGGGACACAGGGAGGAAGGACAGACATGAGAGTGAACAAGAGCCAGCAGGGGCAGGAGAGCCAAAAGGCAGGCTGAGGCCAGGGCAAGTAGTACATGTCAAAAGACCAGAGCCAAACCAAAAAAACAAGACCAAAAGGCCCCCAGACTCAAAAATGCCAAAAAACAAGGCACAAAAAGCCCCAGTCACCAAGCCCAAAGCTAAAAAGCCCGCAGCCAAAAGACAAGTCTCTAAAAGACCCCAGGAACTTGTTAAAGAGTTGCTCTTATACACCGTCTCCTCCCAAAGTCTCTCCTGCTGACGGGAGACCACTGGCCCAGTCCAACCTTGCGCTGCAGTCCGTTTCTGGAGACCTTTCACCATTGATTGGAGGAACCTCTCTGGGGAGTGCAGCGTCCTTGGTGGTCTCCTGCTGACTGCCTGTCCCATGTGAGATGTGAAATGGTGACCAGGCAAAGTCTCCCCAGAGACAAGGGGAGACTTTCCTCCATCTTCTCCTGGCTGCCTCCAGCAAGTGGCACATGTGCACTCCCTCTCCTACACGCCTCTTACAACCAGCATTGAGACTGAAATCAAAGGCTCCTCACAGTTCTTTAATATCATACATAATACAGTCGCATTTTGGACAGAAAAATAGATGTTGTGGAAAGAAGATGGAGTTGACAAAATGCCTGACACTTTTTGGGATGTTTTATGTCTTTAATTTAAGGCTGAATTTGTGATGAATTTTCTCTTGTTTTGACAGCAGTATAATGGTAAAAAAAAAAATATAGCAGTGGAACTTCCAATGAAGTATTCTGGAATCTTTGCTATCACTAAGTGATCTTGTAAACCATAGAAAGTAAATCTCTTTCTTTTTCCACTACTTAGTCCTTCAACTTATATCTACAAGAGTATATGAATTAGTGATCACTGCCTGTAGCTAACCTCCTCTGAGATTCATTTTGTTGGTTGGTTTCAGAATGAAAAAGAACAAGAAAATACAAAGCTCTATCCTTCCAGGCACAGACTTCAGAGTACACAGTATTGCAAATTATTCTTCACTCCTAAACATTGATCCAAAAGCCTTGCAATTCTAACATGAAAATCACAGCAATGCTCCAAGTAATTGCAACTGACAGGGGACAGCTCAAATGCAGGAATGTTTATCTGGATCAGGACCAGAAAGCTGTATACGTTGCATGATCAAATTCATACTCATTAGAGAACCACAGAATTAAATTCAATTCATTATGCTGTTATTGATCTTCATTGGGGAAAAAAAGTTACAGATCTGCCTAGCTGGAAACAGACAGTAGGTATTTTAATATATCTTGATGGTATTTCTAGCATTTGGTTTTGGTTTTCAGCAGCAATGTGTCTCGTCTATATTTTCTTCAGGTGATTCACTTTCTTCCTTACAACTGATATAGTTCAACTTTGAAAACTGCATAAAATTTACCTGCATGTGTGGGTGGCTTGGAATGTGAGATGCATATTTAAAGTAGTACTGTGGATGTATTTTACACTTCAGTGAGTTCCAAACATATTGCATTGTGCTAGTTACACAAAATATTGTACTGGGTTTTCAAAGGAGCTTCATTTCATGCTTATTATCAACTGGAATCATATCTTCCTCTGGCAGAAATTATACTAGAATCAGCAGTAGCAAACATAAGGTTCTTCCTGAAGGATTTCATTTTCCCTGTGCCATGCTTATTATAGTTAAACACATAAGGCATTAACACACAAGGAAGAGAGGTCTCCTTAATATTTGGAAAGCCAAGAACAGAATAGATATGTAAATATTATTTTTGATTCATACTATAGACCAAATAATTGTTTTGATGCAGACAGAAGCACCAGGGAATTGGCTTATTAAAAATATCATCCAAAAAATAACATAAAAGTAGTATGAATGAAATTAGGTATTCATTCATCCCCTGGTTTTGTTTGTTTTATTTTGAACACTTTTGATGAGGAAAAAAGAATTTTCTGAAATCTAGAAGCTATTTTTAATACTGTTGGTATCCACAGCAGCTTTTAGCTTGTAATTGAGTCCAAAGAGCATTCATCTTTAGTACTGAGTATTGATATTTATCCTCCCAAGTGATGGTGTCCACATGGCTCATACCATGCCAATCTGCTTAGGTATGGCTGTCCTGGATTGCTTGACTGGGATTCTTACACTGTAGTTTTCACTCTTCTCAGAACTGCCATTTGAGCTCAGCAGAGAAAGCATCTGCACAGAGTGGTGCTTATATACTAAATGAATATATAGGGGGAAAAAATAAGTATTTCTCTCAGCTCTAAGGAGAATCTTGACACCGGCAAGGGCGGTTATTTACAGACCACGAATGAGATGGAGCTGCTGTGGAAAGTGCTTTGAGCTGTTTATTTTTCAGCATCAGTCTCTTTACATGGTTATGACAATGGGAAGATGCCAGCAGCTCACAATCCAGGCAGCAGGCCAGAGAACGTAATGTTACAACTCACTTTATAAGCTTCTTGACCAATCACACAAAGCAAAAGCACATTGACAGTAGTTCTATCCAATCACCATAAGCACATGTACCTTTTGTTAAAACAATGCTTGCTTATTTTGAATACAATACCTGCTTGTAAGCCTTAAAACACAATGCACAGAGCTCCATTATTAAGCTTAGAACTTCCTAATATCTTGCCAGATAAACTTTCTGCAGCTTAGAGAGCTATTCAGACAAGCGTTAATACACAGACCATTGTTCTATTTGCTCTTGATTTTCTACAGTTTAAATAATTTTTCTGCTGACCTAACTCATGACTGCTGCTGAGCTCTGCTCACAGTTCCCCTGTATCTGAGGCCTGCATCTTGCAACTTTCCCAAAACCCTCTAATTTTATGGATTCCCACAAATCTAAAGTATTGGTCACAATTTGGTTCTAATCCTCATCCTTCTTTGATTTTGGAGTGAATACTGACTTAAGGACCAACTCATATAATTCATTCTTCTTCTATGTGGTCACAGAAAAAAAAAAAAAAAAAAACAGTCTCTATATTTTTTGAACATAATTTCTTTTTTCTAAAGACCTCCAACTTTTTGACCCATTTAGAAAGCAGTCCAAAAACCAGGTCTGTGTTTTCATGGATTCATAGCAGACTGGCTACATTTGGTCTTGTTCTATCTGATCGCAGATCTTCTAAGAAATGTGAAAATTTCTTGCAAAATCCCATATCCTGATAATTGTTTTCTGGAATAGGAAAGGATTTGAATCCCTCAAGTGGAGACTTGAATTCTGCTAAAATCTGTAATGTGATTCACATAGTTTTGTCTTTAAGTAAGAGATGTTACAACTTTCTTATCCATATAAATAAAATCTGTGCTGATTTTAACCCAGTGAACAGCAAATGTTGGAAGTTTCAGGAGACCTGGAATCAGAAATGCCAGCTGTAAGAGGTGTCATATTTGCATAAAAAGTCTGACAACTGACAGAGATGTTTTTCTGAAAAAAATTTAAGTTTCTGATAATTAAGAGGTTATAGAAATCAGTGTCTTTAGACCAGGTTTGGCAGTGTCCTTTTCCTGAGAATTTGTGGCTGAATATGTCATTAAATCTGTTCTTTAATATTTTGTACAAATTTTTGTCTCATTTTCATTCAAGTACCAGTGCTGGGTGAAGCTCAGATTGATTTCTTTTTATTCACCACTGTCTGACAGCCTTTGAATACAGACAATATTTTATGTAAATGGTTCATTACCCACTAACTGAATTACAGGCTTTGGATCAAATTCTGGCATGTCCTTACAAAAATATCTTTCATAATGTGGAGACAAAAGCAATGTCAAATCTTGAAGAAGGTATGCAAATAATTTTCAAATGGATGAGAAAACAAATTTTTAATGGTGTTTCAAACCCCTGGTATTCTGTCCACAAAATTAAAATTCTTCCTATCATTTTCAGTATCACTTTTTATAAGTAACTCTTTATAATGTATAACTAACTCTTTATAAATATAACTCTTTAAAATGTAGGAGTATTAGAAAAGCTAGACTTTTGACTTCTATGTGTTTGATCTCAAATCATAAAAATAATATAATATTTCTATTCTTAAAGGTGTGCTGACTCCAATGTTATTTTTTGCTTTTGTTTCATATGTAGAATTTCAGCACCTACAAACACCTGCTTTACTTTCATAGATTTTTTCTACTTTGAAAGATATACTCTTGCTTTTGATTTCAGAGAAAATATTTCTTTCAACCTAATTTGTAAATTAGCTCTTAAGCTGAGCAGAGGATAAGACACCTTCCATTAACATATTTTCTTAGTAGCTTGAAATTCAGTCTTTGAAAAAAAGAAAAAGAGATTCACACATCCAACTGTGTTTCAGAATTCCATAAAATGGCTAAATTATTTATAAGGTTCTTTGTCATAAGCTTATTTAAAAGAATTTAGACTCTGAATGATCTAATTAGCTGTAACTGTTTGTTTTGTTAAATTTGATATAAAGTTTGTTATTCTCTTTTACATAATTATACTGTCAACAGTCTGATCTCTTACATTTTTATATGATGAAAATAGCGATTAAGAAAGATCAAATTATAAAAGAAAGGCAAAAATGGAAAAATGTTTTTGCAGTAATTTAGCATACAAGTAAATTAATGTGGTTTTCTTACAGCTTTGTAGTAGAAAGCTTAAGTTGTTTATCTAACACAAATATTAATGCACCATATTTAATAATATTTTTTTTCTCCCTTGAAGACTCTAAGGAGACTTTTATGGGCAGATTATCAGCTGCTTAGGTCTGCCTGATTGTTGCTGATTTTTAAACTGTGTTTGTGTTTTGCAGATGTGCCATCAAATCCGTACGGAGTACGAGTTTTAGAGCTGTCCCAAACCACTGCCAAGGTTTCCTTCAATAAGCCAGACTCACATGGAGGTGTGCCTATTCACCACTACCAAGTGGATGTGAAAGAGGTAGCCTCGGAAACCTGGAAAATAGTTCGCTCCCATGGAGTTCAAAGTAAGTACACAAAAAATAACTGGAAGCATTTTTACTGAGAAGAATGTCCAAGGAAAATACTGTAAGTATTTCTCAACTGTTTCTTTATTTGTCTTAGTCCAGTAGCTGTATCTCTGTATTAGTGCAGACCTCTCTACACCTGTTAGAAATAGTCTTTCAACTCTGTAACTGTTCATTTCTTTATTGAAAAAATTTACAATTGTTATCTATTTTTCATGTCCAGCCAAAAGCCAGATTTTGAGGCTATACATTTCAAAGAGAGTAGAAATGGCATTGCATTTGAGAATGTGCATTATGTATGCAGCTAAAAGAATAATTTTAAGTAAGCTGTTATATAATATTTAATCCTGGGCACTAATTACCGATTGTGAGCTACTTAGTAACTTTCTACATACCTGTTAATATTCAAGATACCTGTTTCAAAAGCATAACATTTGTTCAGAAAACATTAAATGCCCTCTAAAAGGGTATTTACTTGCATGTCTCTTGGCAGAAAAGAGCATAAGCCTGCCCAAACAGACAAGAGTTCTTTAGGGCCCTGATGAGTTGGGGAGTTCATACAGAGTAATGTTAACTCTTGTATCCAAATATGCCTTTTGGTATTTTCAGTGCTATTTAAGGCAGCCTGAACAGTTTTCTGATTAATACTTCAGCAGGTAAATGGTTTTGCAGTGATCAGCAGAGTCAAAGGAGACAAAATGTTACAAATATAAAGTGTGTGCCTCTTTCCCTTTCACTTACTGTAATACAAAAATTCTGCACTAACTGAACATGCTCAAAATTACAGAATTATTTCAAAGAAACATATAATAAACATTTCGTTGACATGTTTGAAAAAAAGGTTTATAACTCCTTATCTTTTGTTTTCTTAGCTCAACACTGTAACTGTGTGTATAAATGTAATAATGTAAATCATAGTAACATTCATTTTATTCTAGTAAAGCTTGAATTTTCTCAATGCTAGAAGATCTAAAGAGGAATGTGCCTGCCCGCTATTTGCAGGGCAGGCACAATAATGGATATTGGTATACTTCTTCCATTTTTTTCATGCAGTGTTGCAGATCAAGTTAGAGACTTTTATTCTCATAGCTACATACATTCTCAAAGATCATCTCCTTCAATGAATTTGCAATAATTGTTTTCTGATATGAACTATATCAAATAGTGACCAGTCTGCATAGTAGGGTGCAAGGCACTCAAATGAGTAAAAACCCAGTGACTGCAGAGTCAATCAGTCAATCACACGGATGATTGATTTCATTGTAAAGCCAGAACAAACACATGTCCTCAGTGTTAATTTTGCAAAAAACATATTCACCTTACTCCCTATAAAACTTTCTTTCATGTTATTTCTGTTGTTGGGAAGTTTATTAAAATAATTTTTGATTACAGTAGGAAAGATGTGTAATTTGACAGACCCTTGTTACTAGAGTTGACTGGAGCTACCTTCTTCAAAAAATTCACTTTCCTTTCGAAACATTCTTCCAGCAGTGAGTGTTGTTGCTCACTTTGGAGATTTCTGTATAACATGAATTGATCTTGGAATCATTTTGGTACAAGACTTGTTTGAACTTGTTCTATGATTGTCAAAGTTGATGTAGAGTGACAGGTACAAATACCTGCAGTTCTTATGCAAACCTTATGACCTTGAAGGAGATTGGAGCATTTAGGATCTCTGCTGCCACTCCTACTCATGTTAAACATTTCTTTGGCAGAGAGCTGTATTACTTCCTGCATACTGTCTTATTATTTTCCCACATTCTCCTTTGTATACTTTACTGTCCTTTTTCTCATGGACAATTTCAGGGGGTATGCCATCTTGCAAGCATGTGTTGTCCTCTTCATTTCCTTGTCTCCTAATTGTATGCTGAGAGGTTTTGTTGATAAAACAAAATAGGTCACACTTACGATTTTGGACGTATTAAAGATACCTCTTAATAGCATATGTTACCAAAAACATACTCCAAGTGATGACAAAAACTAGTAAATATGAATATACCTGAAAAGCCATCTTTGTCTACAAAGAGTCATGTAATAAATACATAAATATTGAAAGGACAGTGGGAAATATTAAAAATTAATACCAAATTCATAATTAATTCATGATGTTTTCTGAAATCTCTACTGATATACCCCTGTGTAGAAAGATTGAGACTATATATCCTATATTTCTCTGAATTGCTCTCTGAACTATTTTAGAAATCAATAACTACTTCAGATTGCCAAACATTTACTAAACAGAAGACATCTTGTTTTCATAAATCTTATTGAAGCTACATTTTGTAGTTGTATAGGGAAATCAAAAGTGACCTGGTTTTATTTATCATAAGTCCCTGCAGATATTCTATAATAAGTTGAAAACTTGTTCTGTTTGTGAAGCACTATAGGGCCAAATCAGAAAACCAAAACATATTACCAAAGCACAAAGATAACAATCCAGAACAGAAAAAGCTTTTGCAAATGGAGATGTCAAAAAACAAAATTAGTGTCCTTTTTTAAAAAGGAAATGCTGCTAAATTTAAATAATCTTAATGGAATATTGAGCCTTTGCATGTTTCCTAAGCATTCAGAGGGTTTTAGCAATTTTTCTAAAACATCCATTTAAAATTCTCTTCATTTATATTTTACCTAACTTACAGTGTCATGTTAAGATAACCTTGAGATACCTTCTCCAAAATCCCTATTTTCAATTCCTGAAATATTTTTCAAAGAAGCAAAAGCTTCTTTGTGTAAAGCTTCATTAGTGTGAAGGTGCTATTTTGTTTTACTTTGTTTTGCTTTATTATTTCAGCTTTTTGAGATATTTAGGATACTTTATTAAAGGATAATAACAAATACATGTTCTTGGGACAGTTTCTGATTGTGCTTAAATAATGAAGAACCACTTTCCTAGCATGCCTCAACATCATTTCAGCTAAGAGGAGGATGTTTAGAATGCAGTCAGATTTCTGTATTACCATTTATAATTGGATCATCATAATTTTCACACTCAGTCAATATTCCTTAATGGAAACAAAACCACTTTTTCCATCTGTTCACATTTTAGGGATGGTTTATTGGTAAGATTCAGATATAAATGCTGTTTACACAGGGGCAGATAACTGCTTGAACATCTCAAGTGGTGGCGCATACATAATGCATGGGCTGTGATTTTTTCCCAGTTGTAAGTGACAAAATATTCTGAAATTTTACAGGATGGTTATTTATCAGTTAGATATAACTCAGGAGGGGTAAAACTGCAGACCTCTCTTACCACAATGTACAAAATGTGCCAATTCCGAAAACACCATCAAGGGAAAGAGACAGAAAAACTTACATGCAGGAAGATGTTGTACCTGGAAGACTGTCAGAATTCCAATACAGGGATTTTCAAGGCTAAACTGTCTTCTGCTCCCTCTCTACTGTGACTTAAAGAAATAATGTAGCTGTCCTCACACAGTAACAAAGAACAACCATAAAGTGGTAGAATTAATGAAAAATTATTTTTAAAATTAAACAAGCCTTACAGAAATGTAGCTACAGAAGCAAGTTTATAAATAAAACATTAGTAGGTGTTTCAAAAACTTTTTGAGAATAATTGCTCCTAAGGTTTTATACATAGCTATTGGATCATAACCAAATGAAAATTAATGCTAGCAAGGCATTAATTTTCATTTGGTTATGATCCAATAGCTATGTATAAAACCTTTTGCAACGAATATTATAATCGTTTTATTTGTATGAAAACCACAGTAGATGCTTATCAAAGTTGGTAGGTGTTCTGTAATCAATCATCCAGTAAATACAATAAGTTTAATCAGAATGATTAAGCAGTATGAAGTGGATTCTATGTAAATCCAGTCTGCAATTCTCTTCACTTTCCCTTTCCTTCAAAAAATCACTCTAAAGGTGACTTTTGTCTCAAACTTTACTACCTTGGGCTGTTTTCAGGTAAGGAGAAAATTCTAGTCTTGGAGCTATAACCAGGAATATCTATTTCCTTATTCTCTCCCCTTTGTCTTTTATAACGAAGAAGATTTCATTTGAAAGTCTGTGCTGATTGCAGCTATTGAAGCAGAGCACAGAAAGTGAAGCAATCATCTGATACACCAATTTCAGTCTATTAAGGGATTTAAAATCATAATCAACACTCTCCTAATTCAGCAAGAGATCAGGGAGCAAATGGCAGTGAGATTTTTCTGCACTTTTTAGGTGCTCCTCTGAATATGAAAATAGTTTTGTTGAAGGCTACCAGCAAATCCAACTTTACAGTGGAGTTCTCTGTGGACCAGAGTCCCAAGGGAAGGTGAAGTGAAAAGAAAGAAGTGAAAAGAAACCCACTAATCCTGAAGCAGCAGAAATGCAGATAGTAGTGGCAAGATTAATTCTCCAAGGAGAGTTTGCATCCTTTCACCTAGACAGCTGAGTGTGGGAAGGTGCCCATCCACCATCAGCAAGAGGATAACCACGGGTGAGGAGCATTTGCCAGGCTTTCTTCTGTAGGCACAAGGAAATCAGTGACAAGGTGTAAGAGATACCTGTGCTGGGAAAAATCATCTTACCACAATCCTCTGGGCAGTTTTGTTTTTAAAGAAAGGACATTAACTGATCTGCTTCTATCTAATCAACAAAGAATTTGTAAGAAAAAGCCTCCTTTATTTTTCCATTTTGTGCAATATTGACTTCCAAAGAAGAAATAAGACAGAGTCTCTGAAATTCAGTTCTTCACATTTAATCCCTCAGAAAGCACCACTGATTTAACTCCAATAAAGAAGCCATCAAGGTCTTGTTTTGTCTTGATAGCATTATTGACATTAGTAATTCTGGTTTACAGGCAGCAGATAATGCATTTGTAAAAATTAGCTTTTGCACAAATCCAAACCACTGTGGAAGTGGGCTTGAAACCTCAAAAATGTTCACTCTCTGAAAACATTTGAGTGTCTTCACCAGGAATACAAAACACTTTATTTCCTTTGTTCTTCAATTTGCAGGTAGACAGATAAGGATTTTTTTTTTCCCAAAGCACTATATATTTCTGAGTGAAATACCAAGAAAAAACAGTCTCTGCATTTCCAGTGCTACTCAATTTGCTGGTGATAGAACAACACAAGGAATACATTAAACTTAGTCCCATATTCAGATTACTGTGGAAATTCACCTCTGGCATAGGTGGATGGCTGGCAGTCTTAGAGAAGAGAGGGGATTTGTGGAGCCAATACACACACACCCCCAAACCCGCACACACACACCCCCTTTGCTTTCTGTAAGCTATTTGTGTTTAGAAATTTTCAGATTCCAGATCAGAGTTTCATTTTCCTCTTCCTACGTATTGATCCTGTGATTTTTTTAGGCAAAAATTTAAATTAATTAATTTTTAATTTTTAAAAATTCAATTATTTATTCTTAATGTAAAAACTTATTAAATTTTGAAGACTTCTTAAAGGAAGACTTCTCATTCATTGAGTTTAGAGACATTTGAGGAGGGTTCTAGTCTTCCTGAGTTTCTGGGGAAGTTGCTAATGTATAATGCCTGGATGATTTAGAATTTCTTATATCAGGAACAATTATATCAGCATGAAATGACTGGATCTTAAAACTCGGAAATGTCTCATCTCATTTATTTTTCTGGGAAACAAAAACCCAAATAGAAACAGCAGAAAAACCCCCAAACCAAATCAAACAAACACAGACCCCCTAAAAAATGTGTCAACCCAACCCACCAACCCAAAAACCCAACAAGCTCAAACTCTCTGAACCTTACTGGCATCTATGTCTTGGCAATTTTTCATAAGATATTCTGTTGAGTTCCAACCCTTTAAGTGAAATTATCCCTGGAATTTTTAATTTAGCTCTTATAGGATACTAGCATAAAATAATTTCTACAATAGACAAATTATATAAGCTACAGTTATACATACATTTCCAAACTTTAGGGTAGAAAAAAAGAAAAGTATAGAAAATCAACATGTTATGCGAGATGCTTTCTTGAATCTATATCTATGTTTTGTATTTCAATGGTCAAGAATGATTTTTTTATATTAGAGATTCTTCTTTGAATGGCAGAAAGCAGAAACTTTACAAATAATGCGCCACGTATAGCACTATTCAATAGTAAAAGTGTTACTTGTAAATGTATTTCATGCAGTGATATCAAAATATACCAAAGATAGTTTATCAACATATGTTTATATTTCTTTAGTGAATATTTCATTGAAGGAGACAATAATTTTTGAAGCCTTGTGATAGCATAATCAGACTATGTGCAAGAAGAAGTGAAATATGTTTTTACAATTTTCCATTTTAAGGCAAAATGAAAGGATGAAAAATATTTCTGGCTAAGAAATGTTGAAATATTTATTCTTCCTGGAAGAAAAGAAAACTCTTGACAGGTGAACAAGTTGCATTATATTACTTTTCTGAAAAATAAACACAGCATAAGGAGAACATCTGAGCTTGTACAGCATTTTAAATATATGGAAATCAAAGAACAATAAATTTAAGGTTTCAGTTTCAGCTAATAAGGAGCTATCCAGTTACAAGCACTAATGCAAATACTTGCTTTCAACATAGCTTTCATTTTTTCTCTCTGGGTTTTAACAACTTACAGCTCTAATCTGAAATAACTAATTCTTTGTAATTTCACATTCAAGTCTCAGCAGGTTCTCTTTACTTCCTTTTTCATCTGAGTACACTACATTTCATGTACTTCATGAAATTCTAGAATAATTTAGCTTCCTAAATTCCTAAAGGTCCCAAAAGGATCCTTGTCATCATCAGCTCCAACTCCCCCAGATAGCAGCAGGGCCAAGTTCCAAGTTTTGCTAGGGCTTTGCCCTGAGTTCTAAATGTCTCTGAGCATGGAAATTCCATATTTAGCAGTTTGTTTGTGAAATTAGTGGTTTTTTTTTTTTTCAAACCAGGTCCTGTCTCTACTATTTTATTCACATACATTTAACTGGGTTTTAAGGTGCATTATAGAAGAAAAGTGTTTTCTCTTACCCAAGACATGTTCCTAAATTGCTGTGTGTTCTGCCTGGTATTGCTTCTCTTTTTACTACAAATGTCCTTAAAGTTAGAGGAAGATATGTGCATGCCTCTGTTGATGAGGCAATCAAAACTTGAAGTCCTCTCCATCTGTATTGTGCTATTTAGTTTTGAATTGGCTGTACCAATGAGAAGGTATCGATGATGTAGGCAACTCACAAGAAAAGTTCTTAGTAAAAAAACAACATAAACCAGTAAATTTAAAAAAAGGTAATTTCATTTTCTCTTTTACCTTTTGTATAGATAGATATAGATATAGATATAGATATATATAATAATGCAAACTCTGAAAAGGTGTTTTGGTTTTTTGGGAAGGGGGCGGAGGGTTGAGGTTTTGGGGATTTTGTTTTTGTCTGTGCAGATCAGCTTTTTGGGTAAAACTGCTAAGTTTTATTTTCTGTCCTTAAGCAGAACATGTTGGTAGACGTCATATAAACAGACATTCTTTCAGAAGACTTTGAAATTTTATTGAATCATAGAATTATAGACTGGTTTGGGTTGGAAGAGACCTTAAAGCTCATCTCATTTGAAACCCTCTGGCACAGGCAGGGACACCTTCCACTAGACCAGGTAGCTCAGAGCCCCATCCAACCTGGCCTTGAGCACTTCCAGGGATCGGGTGTCCACATCTTCCCTAGGAAACTTGTGCCAGGGTCTCACTGTCCTCATAGGGAAGAATTTCTGCATGGATTTCCCCTGAGATTTCAGAAACAACATTATGGCAGAAGATATTCTTTCCTATTATGAAACAAAGCCATTACTATCTCTTATTATTGAAATTGAGAGGAAATCTGATAGACAGATTAGTAAGAATTCACATGAATTACCTCTTAGGTTACAGGTTTTGTGTTTACTGCTTCTTTTGTACTAAAGCATGAAAGTATGTACCCCACTGATTTCTGAAACAGTTTCTCAGTGTAACAATACTCAACCATTAAACCAGGAAAACTTTCAAATAGATTCCTGAGAGATACAAATCCCATATAATTAAATAATTTTCCTAATGAGTTTAATGATTAAGGAGAATACATCTGTATAATTTATAGATCAAACAGAAATAAATTGCAAATAGTTTGGTAGGCTAAGTCAGCACTCAAAATTACTTTCAGAGTTGAAAATCTTCAGGGCAGAATTCATTAATTTCTACTGCAAGCTGCAAAAAACAGAAGGAAAAATGCCTTCATCAGCCTGTCCCAGGGAGAAAATACATCTTGAGACATTTAATTCCTTGTCATATCTGTCAGATTTGACTCACTAGGACATGGATTGTGATCACATTCAGTTCAACAATAGCAGTTACTATTCATGAGGAGTGTTTATGCCTTTCTGGAATACTATGTATGTACACCACAAATCTAGAAGTACCTGAAGACTCAGAGGTTTTTGTCTTTGTTAAATGATGGCATAAGCCATTCAGAAAAAATCCTGTGTCATGAATTGAGCTTTAGGATATGGTTCTTCATTGATCAGACTGGTAGGCAGGCATTTCAATAACAACAAAATCATGGATCAAAACCTCTATAAATCTAGACCCCAAAAATATATTGTTTCTTTATACCCACCTTTTTTATTATATCATATTTATTATCATTGTCCAATTGACTAAAATTAATGTTTTCATTTAAGAAATTGCCCATTTTCAGTTGGCAATAATTGTTAAAATTTAAAAAAAAATTTGTGGATCATTCCTCTTATCTGTTAATATTTAATGATACTATTGATAAGCCTAAACTCTTTTTTTTTTTTTCAAAATAAACTGAGTATTTAGTTTGATTCAAAAATAGTTTTCTCAACTTAAAACCTGCTTTGAAATTACAAGAAGGCAGGAACTGCATATATATATATGTATTTTATACATATATATATATATATATACACACATATACTATTAAGCTATAGTGTTTTAAGACCTGATACAAATAATATGAACAAAAAGTGCTTAATTTTTTTTTTTTTTAATCCTCATTCTTGAGTTAAAATGGCATCATGCGATTTTCCAAAAAATTTTCAATGGCAAGTTGTCGTATAAAAAAACAAAAGTGAAAGAATTTATGCAGTTTTATAACTACTGTAGGCTACAAATAAATGTGAGGACAAAGACCACTTTTTATCCAATTTATTTTGTGTATATGCCTGCACATAAGAAAGTTATTCAGTTCTTTAATTCTGTCCCTATACTAATTTTGGCCTCCATCCAAATCTTTGCTGTAAAAGTCTCTTGTGGTTGAAAAGGTTGAACTGTAAATAAGTGCCTTAAACTAAATTATATGGATGGATTAGAGAGACTGGAAAGTGAAAAGTGTAAAGGGAAAACGATGTTTAAACATCTCAGGTTTTTATACAGACCTGAAACATCAGGAGAATGAGATGTACTTTTCACATTTAAAGGTGAATAAAATGCCATGAGAAGTGAAAAGAATCCAGACAATTTACTGCACAGCATGAGTTCATAACTAAAAGCAACTGAGTTTTATGCAGATATAACCACTATATGAACTTAATCTTTTTTTCCTTGTAATTCTGTGTTTGTAATTGCATTTG
>VZSJ01001654.1:217511-293167 GCA_013398405.1 Pheucticus melanocephalus | reverse complement strand
CTGGGCTAGGATACAGTTTGATTTATGCAACTGAGGAATGAGACAAAGTGATATAGCTGCAGCAAGAGTAGAGGAAAGGAAGGTATACATTCATAACTAACTCCTGCCTCCCCACTCAAAGTATACTTCCTTCTTCAATAATCCAGGTTAGATTCCAAACTTTGATGTAAAATAGGGAATGCATGGTAGCATTGCCTACAAGCTAACCATGAACATGTTTTTGTAGTCTCTTAATAAATGATCTTGTTTTATTTTCTGGGTTGTCTCCCATTAAGCATTCTTTTCAGCCTTGTAGGGTGTTCAAAGAGAGAAAAAACAATAGGATAAATGACATTGTGAATTATCTTAATAAGGGCATTGATTGCCCCTCTGCATTGAGATTACAACAGTTATTCCTTTACTACATTTTGTAGTATTTTGTGTTCACTCAATGAAGTATTACTTCCTTAGATGTCTTAATTCTGCTGTCTTTCTGTGTTCATATTGCCAGTGTAAGTTCAGTGTATTCAATGGCCTCGTATTTTTTCTTACAAGATAATTTTAAAACTAGTCTCTGCAGAAAGTAAATTTGATTAATGAAAATGTTTAACTTAATCAGGTTTTATATCTAGCAGTATAATTTGTACCACTAAAATTGCAGCAATTATAGTGACATAAATATTTAACAATGAACCCTGCTGAGAACATTAGTCATGTGTTAGAAAGCATTTTGAACAATACTTTCTTTTCACATCATGAAGGGAATATCTGGTAGAAGTCCAAATCCCCATTGATTTCACTGCTTTCATTTATTGTTTCATTAAACTTTTTAGTATAGTCCTTTTCAAGTGTCTGGCTGTTTCTCCAAGCAAAATCGTACCATTAAGAATTTTTCAATAGTTTTATAGCAGAGGGCAAAATGTTCCAAGAACCAAGATAGTATTCCCCTTTAATTTATAGAACCAGAAAATTTGGTTGGCAGGAATACCTGGTATTTATCTGGTCCAACCTCCTGCTTGAATCAAGACTACTGCCAGTCTTAGATCAGGTGTGGTTTTGTCTAGCTCAGTCTCAAGTCTCAGGGATGGAGATTCCTCACCCTCTTGTCTTGGAATAACCTGTTTCAGTGCTTCATGTCTCTCCCAGTGTATCAATATGTCTAATACTTGGTCTGAACATGCCAAAAAAAAAAAAAGTGCAGTCAGTTTTTTAAGGACTGTGCTAAAGTCCTTCACCAGTCTCCATGAGATCCAGAATTCATATTGATCAAATTAATGCTTCTAAATGCTGTGATAGGAAACTGTTAACCATCATTGAACATTGTTTAAATTATTGTCTGATAACTTGGAACACTACAAAACACTGACAATGCTATGAAAACATGCAGAAAAAATTACATTATTTCTTAAAATCTTGCTCCAAAACACTTATTAAATAAATAAAATTAGGGGTTAATGAATACTAGGAGGATATCTGACACTTTAAAAGAGATATTTCAAAGAGCATTTGTTTTTGAAATGTATTTGAATTGTGTAATTTTGAAGCTGAGAAAGTATTTCCATTTTTACCTATTGCATTCTGTAAAGAATTTTTTTCATTCAGGATGCCTTTGTTTAGTTTAATAAGATCTTCGTACAGGGAATATCAGTTATTTCAAGGACTCCCTATCCTGAACTTTATATTTATTGGTACTTATGAAGTTTTTAATTGCCCATTCTTTCTTTATCCTCTCCTTTTCCTCTTCTACTTCCTTCTGTCTTTTCCCTTTCCCATTCTTTGACTTCCATTTTCCTTTCCTTTAATATCCACACGTGCCTTTTGCAGAAGTTGACTGCATTTTTCAAGATTTAAGTAGCTGGCTTGGTCATCATAAAGGTAGTCAAAGAAATATATAAATAAAAACTTGAAGAAAAAGGTATTAAAGGGTGTGTATTTGAAATATAAATTCCATTGTAGTGGTGATAGGGAACAGAATCTGTCAAAGCTAGATCCTGGTTGCACTTGATTGCTGATAGGATGCTAATCAGTAATCAGTACAAGTGGCAGGACTTTTTTGTGAAATATTTGATTTTATTGTCAAATCAGTATAACAGAAAAAATTGAAGAAGGTATCAAGTTAATATGGTTTAATTTAACATTTGAAGTACAGATATTTTTTGTAAACCTATAGCCTAAAAATAATATATGCATTGTCTTATTTTTTTTAATTACTGCATAGATGATTTATTTTGTATGCAATTCCTGCAAGTGTGTTTCTGTTCTGAATAAAGCTGTGCAAGGTTTACTGATCTGATAATCTATCTCAATAGACTGCTTTTGTTCCAGGAATGTTTTCTTTTTTCCCTGTGTGCTCTGCTGTTATTCTGATTAAAACCAAGTTGAATTAAGGGTGTTTTTTAAATAAATGAACTTCTAAGGAAAATCTATTCATTTTTATAACTGAGGTTTGTTAAATGAAGAACCCCATCTTCTGGATTCATGATGATTAAATATATTATAAATTATGTTGTCAATCCATAAATCTGCTCTTTTCTAGGCACTTTAGTTTACACTCCTGCTTGCTTTATTTTCATTAATTTATAGTACTGTGCATTTTGTAACTATGATTTTCCAATGGATTACTTAATCTTTTCTGACTAGTTTTTTCTCAGTAGAAATAGGTATCAAAGAAAATACCTTAATAGGGGTGCTACTTTTGGTTCAGTTTTCTAGTGATATCTCAAAATCCAGCCCAGTAAAATTATGAATTAAATACGTGGAAGAAAGGAGCTTAACATGGTAATTGTGTTTTAATGTGCTATATATTAATATTAATAAAAATATTACAGCTATTTTTTGCCAAATGCATTTTTAATGTCAGCTACTGAAAAGTGTTTTGTAAAGAAATTACTCATGTTAGTGAACATTAGATTATATTAATTATACTTGATCTACTGCACTGTGTATCTCTATTCATGGGTTTTTATTTGTATTCACAGTTAAATAAATGGCTAATACTTTTATTCCAAAATAATGTAATAATTATACATTTTAGTGCAGAGAAAGATGGAAATTCCAGGAACAGAACCATTTTATCTGATTATTAAAATGGTGACATTTGTTTCTGGTGTTTTAGGGAATTAGTTAGATATTGTCACCAATTTATGCCAATGATTTCACTGACAGTATGATTTGCTATCATTATCTTTATTTCATAGAATGTGCAACTTGAAATATTTTCATTATTAAAGTTCATTTATTTGTGTTAGCTGAATTCTGTTATAGCCAGATGCTTGAATAAGTATTTATGAAATTAATTGTTATTTGTGCAAGGCAGACAGATGGAACTGAGACAGCCTGGCTGTTTTTGCATATGAATTAACATTTTGTCTATTGTGTAGCAAAATCCTTTTTTTTTTATTTTTCTCCTGTATTTCTCCCCTGTGGCAATTTCTAACTTCATGCTGTCAATATTTCTGTGAGCTAACTGTGAGTCTCAGCTAGAAAAAAGAGGTTATATACTCTTCCTCCTACTGTGCAAACACATAGAATAAACAAAACAGTTGTTGCTCATCCCAGGCAGACAGATTTTGGGCAAAGTTCCTCATATTCTGTGACATCTACAAGAGTCTCAGACACTTGTACAGAACCTTATTACTTTATCACCTTAAGTTGCTCACTGCTGCCTTCCCATGACTTTTTTCTTGCCCTTAAAAGAACATGAATCATCATCACAAACCTGTTTAAGCTTCATAAAAATGGTATTCATTTTTTTTCCTCTGAAAGAGATTCAGGGATTTCCAGGGGACTCAGTTTTTCCTTGGGAGTAGTAAAATAATGAGTAATAGGTGCAGCAAAGTGCTGTTAAATCAAAACACTCCACTTATTAACATGCACAGTAGTCAGGCTGCACACATCCTCTGCAGTAATATAGATTCACATTAAAGGAAGAGAAGTAAGAAAAAAACCCAAACCATCCTCAAATTTGTAATGCTTCTTTGACAGAAATTTCACTCTGGCACCACAATCTCACATATATAGGAGTGAAGATGTTGTTTCAGCAACAATGTCTCAGCTACTTTGTTTCAAAATAAATTTATATCCTCCTTCAGTTAGATCTGACATCCTCAGGGGATTGAATTTGGAACATTGTTCTCCGCAGCAGATACCTCTCCAATGAGAGCCATGGAATAATGTGGTATTTCTGTTAATTAACCTCATATGAGATTCACTTTGGGATTAATGTAGAGGAACTGCACTGCAAGCTCCCCTAACCTTCTTTTCCTCGGTGATGGTTTATGTAATATATCACAATTCTTAGAAGGTTTCTGAGGCAGATTACTTCAGTGAAAAGACAATTTAATATGCCAGACATTTTTCCTCTCATTCTGCTGTAATAAAGTAACATAAACAACCTATCCTGGACCAGAGAAGCAGCTGGGGAATTTTGTTTCGGTTTTACTGACTTGGATTTATGGTACAATTTATTTCACAACAAATCTTGTTGTAGATGTTGCTTTCCTGTGGTTCATTTTGACAGCAGTTAAAATTCTGAGACAATAAAAGGAAGTTTTCTAGATGAAATGCTTGCAAGCTGTATTTTAAATAGTACGAAGTTCTGCATTTTTTTCTATCTAACATATTTCTGTGGGCTTTTTTCTGTACTGAGTTAATTTTTTTCAATTTATTAAATTTGCTTGCAAATTAAGAGAATCTGTATAATAAAAAGGAGGACTTTAAACTTAATATTGCTTAAACTTTAGGACCCATTATCTAATAATAGGTTAAACTTAATTTTTTATTCAGTAAGGTTTAATTATTTTCTGCTGCTGTGTTTCTTTTTAACTTCTGGTTGAAAAAAAATTTGAAAAACACAACAAACTAGATACATTGTGACGTATCTTGTCAAAAATATTAATAATTTTGTATTAAAGCCTTCATATAGCATACTAAACCAAAACCAATATACCTGGTAACTTCTTGTGTCATATTATCCTCCAAGACTACCTTGAGACTTAAAGCCTCACCTATAAATGGATAACACTAAGCTCTGAGCTGTTGTGCATCATGTTAATTTATTAATTAACTAACTTAAATTAGATAATTGATTTAATTTGGAGAGCTCACAAGTGACTGCTCTGCTTTTCCCTTTTTGGAGTATTCCTTCCAAATCTACTCCTCAATATAACTAGTCACTATGTGAATTATCCCAGCAAAATCAATCCACAAAATTGAATTATCCAGTTAAAGCTCACAGATACTGTGATTAGAAAGACACTATCTACTGATAAACAGCCAGAAGAAACTGGAAAATCTCCAGTGATACTCTGAAATAAAAGGATTTCACTTTCAGTATATCTGGAACTTGATATAAATATGCCAATGGCATAATGTAAATATATGGTATGAAGTGGACTGGTTCTTTTCACATTTATGCACTAAATGTGAAATAAAGAAAAAAAAATATTCGTTGTGCCCAGGGCTATTTTCATGCGAAAAAAATTTATTTGTATATGGAAAGATGAATAAGCTGATTTTATACTTAAATAACAGATACACGCACGATAAAAAGAAATTAACTGGTTTATGAAGTATTTTCAATACTTTCTTTCAATCTCAACTTCTAGTGAGCAATAAAATTTTCCTTTCTCTTCGATTACTCTTCAGTCCTGCATCTTTGTTACACTCTGTGTGACAACTTCTTAATTACTCCAAGTATTCTTTTACAACTGGAGAATGTATTCTAATCCAGAATGGTCCTTTGTTTTCAGAAGGAAATAGTTATTATTTGTCCTACATATATAATATATACACCTCACACCATCACTGGTACTAAGTGGGTCCAGTTTTTGAGGACATATTACACTAACAGATATGTCTGGGTTAATTCCACAAATGTAATTGCAAAAGTCATTGTATCTAGATGCATAGTGCTGTGCAGGGGACTCTAAAATATACACTGATTCTTTAAATACTGCATATGTAAGAAATTTTATTCATTTCTATGCATCCCAGGGGTGCTTATAAAATTGGATCCTTAGGTTTCATGTAGCTAACACATTTGCATTTTTTTTTAAATGTAGACTCCTAGTCGTGCTTTTATGTTGTTTAAATTTTAAAAACATTTACAGTAGCACTAATATTCGCTATGCCCTAAGGTTTCTTTTCAGTGAAATTATTCATCCTTGGAAAGTAATCATGGCTGAAAGGCAAGTCAAATACTGCTACTGCTTAGTTAAGTTTTAAATTTCATCTTAACAGAACTCAGTGATATATCTCCTAATTCTATTCTTATTCTCATGATGATACATTATTTTTTCATGACATGATTATACTTGAGAGTTCAGTATTTTTAAATCTCATAAAATGATAAAGCTAAAACATGCTGGAAGACATACAATTCTACTGCTCTATTTACAAGAAAACAGTTATGTTTCAATGGCAAATTCATGCAAAATGCCAATAATAGAGTGTGAAATGTAGAAGTTACTGTTTTTCCAAATTCATTAAATCCCTTTAGCTTCACGTTTAATGGGAATTCTGTCAGACTGCTGTAGAAACTAAAGAAATAGAAATTCTAATAAATCTGCACTGAAAAGAATAACAAAGAGTATGGACAGAAATAATTATGCTTTCATTGGATATATAACTTGAAGGCCTAAAGCAACTAAAAAAATCCTTCTTTATAATGAAAAAATTAGGCTCCCTAGGGACTGTGAAAGATACTACTGGCTCTTTTTTAAGATATTACATTTCTACGACCACTTGCCAAGCACAGGAGAAGAATGACCTCCCTGCTCCTGCTACAGGCCATGATACCCTTGGCCTTCTTGGCCACCAGGGCACACTGCTGGCTCATGTTCATGTCAGCCAGCACCCCCAGGTCCCTTTCTGCCTGGGCACTGTCCAGCCACACCATCCCCAGCCTACAATGCTGCAGGGGGTTACTGTGGCCAAAATGCAGGACTCAGCACTTGGACTTATTAAACTCCATCCCATTGGACTCTGCCCATCCATCCAACCGATCCAGGTCTCTCTGCAGAGCCCTTCTACCATCCAACAAATCAACCCAGCTTAGTGTCATCTGCAAATTTACTAATGAAGGACTCAATCCCCTCATCCATGTCATCAATAAACATATTGAACAGAACGGGCCCCAGCACAGATCCCTGAGGGACACCACTGGTGACAGGCCCCAGCTGGATGCAGCACCATTCACCACCACTCTCTGGGCCTGGCCATGCAGCCAGTTCCTAACCCAGCACCGAGTGCTCCTGTCCAAGCCCTGGGCTGTGCCAGCTTTCCCAGGAGTGTGCTGTGGGAGACAGTGTCAAAGGCCTTGCTGAAGTCCAGGTACACAACATCCACAGCCTTTCTGCATCCACCAGGCAGGTCACCTGGCCATAAAAGGAGTTCATCACATGTTGTTCCCGCTGCTGCTCAGGGAGTGGAGTCTTTCCCCTTCTCCAGGGGGTCCCTCCCATGGGAGACGGTTCTCCTGAACTGCACCAAACTGAGTTCATCTCATGGAAACAGTTCTCCATTAACTTCTCCAGTGTGGATCACTCTTGCCCAGGATCAATTCTTCAAGGACAGGCTGCTTCAGCGTGGTTCCCCCTCAGGGTCACAAATCCTACCAGGAAACCTACTCCAGCATGGGCTCCTGGAATGAGTGTGCACGTCCCTGCCAGGTGCCTGTTCCAGCACAGGCTTCCCACAGGGTCAAAGCCCTCTTTCAGCATCCATCTTCTCTGGTGTGTCCCTCTTCCATGGGCTGTAGGTGGAACTCTGAATCCCCACGGTCTCCCATGGGCTGTAGGAACACAGCTGCATCCTGCACCATGGGCAAGATTCCTTGAGGGGAATCTCTGGAGTTCTGGAGCAACTCCTGCCCCTCCTTCTGCAATGACCTGGTGTTTGAAGGGCTGTTCCTTTCACATCCTCATCCTGCTTTTCTCTGGCCACAAATAGATCTGAACAATAACTTTTTTCCTTCTTAAATACATGCATTATCACAGAAGACTACTGTCACTGATGGGCTCAGACCTGGCCAGCAGTGGGTCAAGCCTGGAGCCAGCTGGGATTGCCTCTGTCAGACATGGGAGAAGCTTCTGGCACCTTCTCAGAGAAGCCACCCCTGCAGCAGCCTCGCTACCAAAACCTGGGTGTGCAAACCCAATACACTGTGCTCACAATCTGAATATCAGATATTGTTCCCCATTGAGGTCCTTAATTGCTGCCCAACACTGACTTCACTGTTCCTTCAGAAGCATAACTTGCTCAGTCATGACAATGCTTTTATGCAGATGAAAAAAGGGACTATTAGCACTCAACAAAAAAGCTGATGTACTGTGATAAAACCAATGTACTGTCAGAAATTGAGGCTCATTATTTACAAGTGAAGAAAGCAAATTATGAATTGGTCTTACTTTTCATAAATTTTTTACTTCATCAAATTTTATTCCTTTTTTTCCTTCCCTTTAGCTATGGTTGTTCTGAGCAATTTGGAACCAAATACAACCTATGAAATCAAAGTAGCTGCTGTAAATGGAAAAGGGCAAGGAGAGTACAGCAAAATTGAGATCTTTCAGACCTTACCTGTCCGTGAGTAAAACTTGTGCTGTTAAATTATTATTATTATTATTATTATTATTATTATTATTATTATTATTATTATTATTATTATTTCTATATTTGAATTGTGATCCACTGTAGATAATGTTTAAGGTTTATAATCCACTCTCCAGTGTATTGTATCAGTTTTTTCATTGTTTCTCAGAAATCTTGTTTTGTTATTCCACCCTTTCCAAAAGTGTGAGTGTACTTAAACTGGAGAATTTATCCCATTATCTTACATTTTTGAGATTCAGAAAAGCCTTTATTTGATATAATGGAGCACAGACCATGAAAGATACTAGAATAAGAAATTTTTCTCATGTTAACACTCAGGGTATTATCCACATCTAAGAAGTGAATTGGCCATTTCTGGAGAATTTCTTCACCAAATTATGGTGCTATTGTTCTGCAATTATCAAGCATCAAATAGAAATCTTAAACTATGGAAGAAATTATGAGAATAAATTGTTTTAACTACGATGACATGCAAATGAAAAATTCTAAGAAACCAATTTTGTGTTTGTACCTACTATAGGCCAGAGGTTCAGATTAAAATATTAAGGGCAAAGGAAAAATATTTTCCTCAAATAATCTTTAAATAGAAACAACAGTAAATAAATTAAATAAATAGAGAAAAGAAAAGCAAAGGAACTACCAGATGGAAGTGTACAGTAATCAAACAGATATGCTGAAATACATCAACAGCTACTGCCAGACCAGTCTGTCATAAATTTGTTGCAACAGAACTGTTTCCTGAATAGGGCATTACTCAGTGTAGCTAATACTGGCTCTAAGGGAATGAACAATAAAAGTAATGTAACTTCAAAGAATACAAAATATATCTGTGATATTAGATTAGGTTACATTATATTTATTATATTATATTATTATATTTATATATTATAATACATTATTATATATTATTATATATTATTATATATTATTATATTATACTGTAATATACTATATTGCATTATTCTTCTGTCCCAAAACAGTAACTTGGCAGCTTTCAAATTTCTTTTTCATTGAAGCATATACATATTCTAAATATATTTCAGGACAGATAAAATAACTTCCTATTACTGCTATCAGTATGCTTGATGGAAGGATGACCTGAAATATGTATATATATATATATATATATACATACATATATATATATATATATATACATGCATATATATATACATGTTATCTGATAGAAAGCTAGATAAGTTTTCTGTTGTGATCTAAGTAACTTTATATCTACTTTAATAAGTGCTAAACACAATACAATTATTTCTAAAGGAACAGTATCTCTCTGTGTAAAAGCATGTTTACAGATATTTTAAAGACATTTCAGTATATTCAGTTTATTTAGCATCTCTTTTTAAAAAATGTAGTAGGCATTGCATATAGAGAAGATAATCCATGAATTTTTGACTAGGAAAGGGTCTGAAAGTGGCTGTTAATCTTTGATTACATTTTTAAGACTACCTTTATCTTATTATAACTAAGACATTTGGTTTTAGATTTGAAAATATTTTTACATTTACTCTTATATTGACTTCCCTAAAATGTTGTTATTCTTAGATAACTTTTACTCTAATTTGACTTGGTACATTTATTGGAGTGTAAATTTACTTTAAATTTAAAAACTGTATTGTAATTTAGAAATCTCACATAGGATTAAGTTAGGGATGCTTACTTGTAAGAGAGTGTCTTTTAAACTTCAGTGTGAGTAGCATGTTACCAGCCTTGCTGAATTGATGACTAAATGATTTTGGAAGGAAATTCCCTTTAAAAGTGTTGGAAGGTCTCAAATAAATGAATATTTCTTTCATACTTCACAAAATTTTATTTCCTTGTATGAGGAATCTACATTGAAACATATTTCAAGCACAGTGTTTAACATCCTTTTAAAAGCAGTTTTGTATTGCCTGGAATGGTCATAATGACTTTAGGATTTTGATTATTATTGACACGTTTCTAGCTGTAATCTAAGAGTTATCTCATTGCTGATTTATTATTATTATTATTGTGTACTGTTTGTTTCTTTGTTTAGGGGAGCCAAGCCCCCCTTCAATTCATGGACAACCAGAGAGTGGCAAGAGTTTTAAACTTAGCATAACTAAACAAGATGATGGAGGTGCCCCCATATTGGAATATATTGTCAAATACAGAAGTGTAAGTATTTCAGTTCATCAAAATAAGTGAAATTATGCTTGTTAATATCTGCTTTTAATGCAGAGAGAATTGCTGATATTATTTTAAATTCACCAAAGTGGTTTGCATTCCAGAAAATAATAACGAAAAAAAAAAAGTATAGTATGTTTTCTTTTGGGGCTAAGTTGCAGCTGCCAGCATGTAAAATAAAAATTGAAAAAAACCCAAAAAAGCACTCAGCTATTCCTAAAGGTATACTGAAAATTCATGTTATCAAGAAAATTATATTCTTTATTGGTTGCATAGTAAAAGTGGAACATTTGTGTTCAGCTTTTAAGAACACAGTAAATTAGCAAACATTAAAATTACACACTTAAAGGTTCTTTGAACAGCAAATTTTTAATCTATTATAAATGCATTTGCATTGATGGAAAGCTATATTGGAGTGCTCCATATTAATTGTAAATTACATTAATTAGCTGATCATGTTTCATATCTTTTATCTGCCTGAAATCCAAGTCTCATCTTACAAAAGCCATTGGCACATTGTTGGGAATTTCATGAGTTTCAGGGCACATATCTGTCCTTAGACAGCCATTGGGCAGAGGTTTTTTGCATTCTGCCTTCTAGAAAACTCTGTTTTGGTGTTCTCTCATCAAATCTTGCAAGTTTAGAAAAGAGTCTTTTCTTCAGTATATAATATATTAAGAAAAAATGTGTGGGGATTTTTTTAATATTATTAATAATGTAGCTAAAATACATTTCCTGATGTGCTGTGTTTAGAGGTGATTGTGTTGAAGAAGTAGCTGCAGAGCTGGAAAAAGTGATGTGTTTCATTCCAGTGTAAATTTTTTTTAAATTTCCTTGTTGGGTCTATTGAGTAGACCCATTTTACCAGAGTGTTACAGCAGAATTTCATGTCCATGAAGAGTCTAGGAAATTGGGAATATAACATTGGATATCTAGGTATTTTAAATGGAAGGTAGTGAGGTCTGTATTTATTCACAGAAAGAAACAATTTTTGAGAAAGTGACTATAGAATCTATTGGAATGTTACCAAAAGGAAAAGACAATTCCTTAATTTGTAATAGGTTTTTGT
The DNA here is from genome assembly GCA_013398405.1 of Pheucticus melanocephalus. Lineage (NCBI taxonomy): Eukaryota > Metazoa > Chordata > Aves > Passeriformes > Cardinalidae > Pheucticus > Pheucticus melanocephalus. The sequence continues at coordinate 281,349 of VZSJ01001654.1, read as the reverse complement.
CACGTTTCCTCATGTTTACTATAATTTTTTGGTTAAAACTATAACTTTTTTGTTATAGTCTAGGGATTTTATGAATACTAAACCTGGTGTGTAAAACTACTCTCCTATGCTAACTATAACCAAAAAAGATTAACAGTTCCAAATTAATTGAGAAATATTTGGTAGCACTCTTAAGAGTAGGCTGGTGGAATGACCAGAAGTTATTCTGCTATCACTGACCCCTAAATCTTAATTTGCATTCTTAAAAGACTTTCCATCCAGTGAATACAGTTGACATAAAAGAAAAGTAAAAGCAAAGAAGACAAGGATAGTAAAATATGCAATACAAGATAAAAAAGGAGTTTTGCAGGATTGAACTTCCTAGTTAGATTCCAATGCCTTTAAGTATCTACCACTGAGTGGAAAATAAACAGTTTGGATATAATACAATCATGCAGCATATGGAATATATACTGGTTTTATGATTAAAAGAAGAAAAATTCTTTTGGTTCTCTCCCAAAAAAATTTTGGAAATCCAATTTTGATCTTGTGTTTTTACTGAGGTACGATATTATAGTATAAAAGACTTCTTTTTCTGTGTGGTGTTGGAAGGTAAATGTGCAGTTTAAGCAGTAACTGGAAACTTAAAAGGTTGAAGATAGCTTTTCCTTGGACCTCAAACTCCTTGAACTTCCAATTGAAAAAGCAATTTGACTAAATTAAAGGCCTTTGTACAACAAAAGAAGCAGAATATTTTCTGTGTATTTTAATCAGCAAGAATGAATGCTATTTAAAGTTCATAATTATCTGTTGACTGCCTCTCTTCCATCTTCCCCATTGGTCGTGTTTAATTAGCTTTCCTATAACTCTTGCCAGCCTCATTATTAGCACCTGGACCAATGTATTTGCTTGCATGTTTGAAGAGCATTTTTGATAACAATCCATACATCAGTGGTTTTTTCTTCAAAAAGTTAATTCAGCCATGTATAAGCTTTATACAGATTTTTTTTTTTTTTTTAACTGGAGGAAGGACAGCCTTTAATATATTAAAGCAATATTACAGCCTGGTTGAGGGCAAACAGTAAGGTTTTTTCTGGAAGTCATGTTTTTCATTCTGTTGAATATTCCCTTCCTAGCATCAGTTTTTTCAAATCAAGGGCAGGACTTACTGACTACAATCAGACTACAGCCGCTTGACATTTTCTTCTGTATTCCAGAGTATTAGGCACTGTGCAATTTTTATTATTAGCAGCCTCATTTTTTTTTTCATGCTGTTGCACTAAGAAAGTTGAGACAGCCTGACAAAACTTCACTGGTGGAGTCTGAGGTTGATGGCACACATTGACTTCAAAGTCACCTTAGGAAAGAATAGGAAGAGAGAGAGAAAAACAAGGGAAAATTGTTCCCCAGTAGCCAGCTGGAAAAAGCAGTGATGGGAATTCTCTAGGGAAGTGTCCTGTCTGGTGCCAGAGATGACCAGCCAACCACACTTCCCAGAGGAACTCTTTAATATTTTTTCATGGGGGCCAGTTCAAACCTTCCTTTGGTTCTTCTGCTTATGGTGCTTCCAAAGTTGGTTGGGACACACATGATGATGTGCTGGTGTTTCACATCAGATGTGAAGCTTTATCCATATTATTTTCCATAATATGTAAGTTATGGAAATGCGTACTCAATTGGTAAGTGGCTTTTATCTGGTGGGGCATTTACCAAGTACCTGAGTAATAAATTAAAATCAAGAGGGGATTGTTGACAAGACGAGGAGGTCCAGGAGGAAGGAGCAGTTGGAATACAGGGGAGAAGCTGTCACAGCAGCCAGGACAGACAAACAAGAGAAAGGCAGGCTTCAAAGCAGCCTTTGGAAAGTGTTGACACTGCTTAGTTTACTTCATAATGCTTAAAAAGAAAGTTCTGAATAGGTGTCTTAACATTTCTATACTGCCAGGTCAGAGAATGCCTACTGTAAGCTACAAAAAAAAAAAAAGTTGGGTGAGGGGAAGAGTGTTGTTTTTGTTCTTCCCTGGCTGGGCAAATTTTAGTGAACATTTGGAATTAGAACAGAATAATAAAAATAACTCTCTTTTATGGTTATAAAACTTTAGATAGAAGCAAGTAAAGTTTACTAAAGTGACTGGATTTTACAGGCCTAAAATTTGTTCACCTGTTTTTGACCTGTGACAGGGTTACTGTTAATGCTCTGAATTTTGGCAGATAAGAATTTGATAGTTTGCTTTGCTCTGAAGCACATTTTCTCTTTTTTGGCTGTGTTGATGTGAGACATGTTAATATTGTTCCTTAATGGTGGGTTCTACAACAAATTTTATAGATATAGAATATTTTAAAAGAGATCATTTCTCATTTACTCCCACTCTGAGATACCTACCAAGAAACAGGTAAATGCTTTTGCATCTCTAGGTTCCAGTCTACCTTCCAGATCCTCTGACTTTCTGCATATTTTAACACCATATACATTACCAGCTGTTTTGTACTTGGTTCAGTATTTGCCCCTGAACTTTATTACCCATATTACCCAGACCCAGAAATCCCCAACCCGATGTCATTAATTCTTGTCAAGTCACTGCTTTAAATGATCAGATTTCCTTCTTGATATTTTTTCCTGTCAGCTTTCAAGACAGTGTAGTGTCTCCTGTCCATTTTTCCATCACAGGTACCACCATAATAAGTCTGTTTGAGCTGAGCTTTCAGCTCAACAATTTAGAGAGGATGGAGAATAAGATAAGAGTTGAAGGGGGTTAATCACTTTTTCTCACTTTTTATGAGATCCCAGAGAATGTGATTTAGGATACAATGTAGAATGGCCATTAAAGAGAGAGATGGTATTTTCCAGACTAGTAAACTGCTGCCTAAAAAATGAACTAGCTTTACTTCCACTGTTGTCAGGTGTGCTCTCAGTTTTGAGAAGCAATGAGACCACTGTAGACTGGAGTTTTACACTGCTTTGTTTAGTTTTTTTAACACTGCTTTCTTTTAGTTTATTTGTTGCAGGGGAGGTGGGTTTGTTTTTGTTTCTGTCAGGGTATTTAGGTGGTTAGGTTACAGCTGTCTTAAAAGCCTAGCTCTTAGACTATTCTGAAATAAATTTGGCTGATTCTTATACTATGAAAAAAATGGAGCCAAAACTTCAGCCTTATATTAACACAAAACAAAATTAACTACAAAATACTCTCATCATTATTTCTTAAATGTGTATATATTGGCTTTATATAGAGTAATGGAAGTGGGCAGTGAAATCCCCAGAACTGCCAGTCGCTGGCTAGGTTATCAGTGGCCTTGTGTAAAGGAGTATTTCTGCATAATATGAAACAAAGTAAGATGTAAATAAAGGAACAGTTTAATCTCTGAGGTTGCAGATCCCATCACAGTTTCTCTAAATGTGGATTTGTTGCTTGATGTTAATGATTATTAAAGACATTTATGTTAATTCACCCCCCAAACTAGACTACTGTTTGTAATTTAGAGGCTTAATTCCTTTTGTTGTATAACACTGTGCATATGTAGAGCTTTCTATAAATTTTGAGTATTAATAACAGAACAACCTAATAAGGTTCAAAGTGATCTCTTACCGTTGTGTCTTCTGCCCCTTAAGCTACAATTGAAAGAGTCCTACATTAAACAGGGAGATTTGTGGGAAGATTTACCTGGCAGACCCATGATTTGTGTTCTCATCCCTCTTTTTCCATTTCTACACTTGTAGTAAATCAAACAGGGACACATTTCTGAGCTCTGCTTAGGGAAAGTACTTGAAAATGCAATATAGTTGAAATAACAGCTATAATGAAGGTCATAGAAGTTATTTTCCTTTTTTTTATTTGGTTTTTTTGGGGTTTCTTTGGTTTGGTTTGGTTTGAATTTTTTGTTTTGGTTTTTTTGGATTTGTTTGTTTGTTTGTTTTATTTTCCATCTTTAAGAAGCCATGAGGAGTACTCTAGAAGATTTCATCTCTGTCTGTAGAACACACCTTGCTCTCCAGACACTTTATTCCTCTTCCTCCTAACTTGTGTTTGTCATTCTTCAAAACAGTTTTCTGTCTTCACACTCAGGTCTTGGACTTTGTTTCATTTGTCTCAATTCACCCATTTGGTTTCAGTTTCAACTAAATTATGGTATCTCTGGCATAGCATATGCAGGTATCTTGAAACATTTCAGCTCATTCACTGTTTTTCACCTGACCAAATTGTGGAACACCTGCCTTTTCACTTGTTCTTCTGTCTGCAGAAGTGCAGCTTCATTACATTCATCACATAGATTTTTGCATTTTATTTTCAAAATATAATCAAATCTCTCTTTTCAATACTGTATTTTTCTGCAGCAGCTGTATTAGCCTGAATCTTTAGTTTCCAATTTTAGTATGGTTTTTTGTCTTTCTATGTTTCTGAAACCCTTTGGAATTTCCTGGTATATTCACATGGCATCTATGCACAATACTGAGACTACGTAGGGAACTTTTGATTCATGTTGGTATTCTTTGAAATCTAGCTGTACTTTTTTAACTCCTCCCATACCTCACCAATCTCAAAAGTCATTAAAGTACAGTGCTACATAACACTGCTATTCCTAGTATCACTAAGGAGTATTTCCATATGCATATTGCAGTCATTATTGCTCCTTCTATTTCAGAAGTGCTATGCAAAAATGTATTTTATAAAAGGAGTTTGGTATAGTGACAATGTGACTGGACTCACTCAGGTGATTGCAATAGAAAGTATCCATGAGGATATGGGAAAATATCCTTTACAGGAAATACTGCTTTCACTGTATGATGAACAAACCAGTTTTACTCCAATGTATGCAGATTTTTCATTATTTGTAACTGACCTACCATTCTGATGTTTTTCATTGGTCTATCACTGTACCAGATAGGAATTTTCACCTGGATTAAAATATTCCTGGAAACAGATTTTGTTGGATTTTACTCATTCTCAGAACTATCATGTGAAAATACCAATGCTAAGATAGACAAAGCAAGAAAGTTTATGAAAAGGTGAAGTCAGTATGGAAAAATCGTCAGCCTCAGAGCTGATAACAAATAAACTATTGCAGCAATGCACACAAGGGAATTTAGTGTGTCCTTTATTTTCTGAAGACTGGGGACAAATAAAAAGTAGAAGTCATAGAGAATATGATTGGTCCTTGAACTCTCTAAATTAGTTGCTATTTTCTCTGAAACCTGTATCAGTGAAGAGCAAGATGCTTCAGCAAAGAGCCTAAATATAAGCTGCTGAGTAGTGTGCAGCTAAGAAGTTAGACTTGCAGGTATTATAAGTTTGCTTGGCTTTAAATTTTCCATATGGTTTGTACCCACTGATTGTGTCTATGTTGCTGTAGGGGTTGGATGGCCAGAATCTGTCTCCCAAGAGATATTTGAGCCATGCTATCAGTGTCTTGTAAGGGTAGGACTGCATGGATTGTCAGCCAAAGGACTGTTATTGGTTGTCCTTTGAACAAGATGACTTTTTTGTTTGACAACATGTATTGTTTTATCCTTCTACCTATTAATAATTGTGTAATTTCTATTTGTATAAAACAATTAAATGTATTATGCACTCAAAGTAGTGATTGCAAAGGTAAGAACTGCAGATTTATGAAATGCCAGAATTTAGTTTGCAGTCTTAAGTCCTCATTTGTTCTCTATGTATAGACGTTTTAATTACCTGAACTAGGAGAAATTACGAGAATTCTTTTTTGTCTAGAACACCATCCTAAAGATTTTCATGTATCCTCTCACAGGTGCAGACATAGTACTTCATATTTTCTCAATGATGTTTATATTCTTGCATACAACCTGGTTTGCAAAATGTTTCCATATTGCTACAATTAGTGTATATTTTGTTAAATAACTAATGTGTGATATAAACACAGCTGAACTCATGAACAATTCAAGAATGGGTTTAATGGCAAGTTTATTTGAATGAATATTGATCAAAATGTAATTGAAATGGCTGTATAAAATAAACTTCTTACATAATTTATTTTTAGCATTTTATTATATAAGTGATTAGCCTGCTGTTCTATAAAATAAAATCCAGTATTGAGCAAAGAATAAATTGAAGCCAAAAAGTTTAAAAGGATTGAACACAAAAGTCTCTAAATTTACATTGTGGAAACTTGATAAGGAGTAGTCAAAATTAAAAAAAGACTTAAGTACTCAGAACTCCAAAATTAGATTAGTGTTCATGACCTCTGTAAAGGCAGCTCCATATTTTTGTGCATCATGTGCATACAGACTTTAGACATATAATACAAGTGTTTGGATGAATTGAAACAAATATTTTCATCTTTACAGAAAGATAAGGAAGACCAGTGGCTAGAGAAAAAAGTGCAGGGTAGTAGAGACCACATCATCCTCGAGCATCTTCAATGGACCATGGGTTATGAAGTACAAATTACAGCTGCCAACAGACTTGGTTATTCTGAACCAACATTGTATGAATTCAGCATGCCACCAAAGCCCAACATTATTACAGGTAAGTTAATTTCATTGTGATTTCTCTCTATGAATTATTTCTAACTCATAGTACACTGTGTATAGTTGAGCATAATGTAACTGATGTCTTGGACTGGAAAAAAGTGAGGCCCCAGATTTTATTAGAAGCAGAAAAATTATTCAGGACCCTTAAATGGGGTCCTGTCTCCCACTTTTCTCTTAGTAATAAAGTAATTTTTAAGTATAGAGGAAACATTGATTCTTCAACCCTGTTGATGGCACTACACAAGAAATACCATATTTAAGATACACCTGCTTTTCCAGTTGCCTTGTACTGCCTGTTGTCTGGTTAAGCCAGTTATTTTCTAGAATTCTTTATTTAATTCCCATCTCTACATGTGCTTTGAGCTACACATGTAATAAAGGCATTTATTTTACTGTCTGATGAGGTTGAGACTTCAAATAGTCGTGTTTAGATACTGTCTGAATGATTCACCCTAACATAGTGACCAAGAAGTCTTCTATGAGGCTGATTTACAACATTTGAAATCTATAAAAACTTTGTTCTTATTTTTAAGTCTGTAAATAGGAAGGTTTGAAATTCCTTTTGAGAAAAACTGCATTTTAGTTAAGAGTGAGTGTATGAGTTTTAATGCTTCCCAATATAAGGGTTTTTTTTGATGCAAAAATGAAAAATTATTTAGTTAACAATAAACCTAAAATAAGGTATTTTCTGGAGTATTATGGGTAATTTTAATTTGTATAAAGAAAATGCTATGAGGAAAAGATTTTAAACTTTTAATTAAAATCTGAGCTACATCTTTAATAATTATTTCCAAACTGGATCAGTATCATCATTATCATATGAAAAATCAAGTTCTAAATCCTCTAACATAGTATTTTCTGACTGCCATTTTTCAAATTGTTAGTCTATTAGAATCAACAAAGAACTTGCCAAATAAATACAATGGCAAATATATTAAAATGTAAACCATATTAATACCTGTATTTCAATCTGAATACCTGACTAGCATTGATACAATGCCAGTGAACTGGAAGGAGTCATGAAAATTTTGAAATAACTGGCTATTTTTTTTCTTGTTTATTATAAGTTTCCTTCCAAAATGTTTTCAGGAAATTTATCTCACGATCTCTGCAACATGTTTGAATATTCCATAGAATTTTTTTTAATATTGGAACCACCCTTACCTTTTATTTATTGTGAAGAAAACACATTTGTAATTAATTCATAGACTCAGATCCAGTTCTAGTACAAATATTTGTTTATGCACTTGAATTGAAGTAAAGTTGATTTGCATCTTGATTGAAATTCAGGGTCTCAATAGGTTCTGTGTACTTGTTTTTAAACAGGCAGGGCCTTGTGATTGCTGTCATTCAGAAATAAAATTTACTGTGATTGAAAAAGAAAAGAGGAAAAAAAATGTAGGGAAACTCATTGTCCTGAGGAAATAAAGATATCTTTCAAGTAGAAAAATAAGTAAAAACTTACTGAGGGAAGGGATAAGCCACTTTTCAATTTTGCATATATGAAACAAAAATATTACTTCTTTTGTAATGTATTCCAACTTTAGCCTTTTATAATTATGTAAACTATTCTGTACTATTGCCATAGCTGCTGTAGCAGAGAAACTTAATTCTTCTCAGTAAATGATACCATAGGTGGTCTCTAGACAGTCAAGTAAAAAGTAGCTTAGTTAATTTAATTTCAGAAGGAAGATAGAACATTTCTCTCTAAAAAGAGTTTTATAGGTGCTTAGGGGCTTTTTCTTTTCAGTGCTCTCCCATAACCTCTAAGTAGTTGTAAGAACTCTGTTACACTGTTTAACTTCAAGTCTTCTTTATATGAATCATTACTGCAATTATGATTGTGGAACTAATTAGTTTCCTTGACAACTGTTTTTTCAAAGCCTGAAAAAGAGTGTGAAATTCCCATCATAAGAACATTCTGTAGGCAATTTTTTAAAGTATGTCAGAAGACATTTAGAATCAGTGGAACATTAGTCTTCATATTCATGAGTCAGCATGATTATCTTGTTTTGAAATGACATATTATAACTACAATATAAGATTATATACATATATACATAACACTGCAAAAATATGAATGTAATCTATTAAATCATAATAGAGCTTATGTATAAAATGCTTAAGTTTAAGCAGAAATATTCTTTCTGATGTCAGTTAACTCTGATGATGCACTAATTGTTTGAGGCTTTTGCATTAACAGCTAGGTGTCTACAGATAAATTTTAAACAGGACATAGGCAATAAGAATGAAACTGGGTTGACTTTTGGATGAAATCGTCATCATTTGTCCTGTGCTCTCTCAGTAGCTGCAGTAACTGAGGTTTCCTTCAATATTATTAATACAATTATTAGAAAAGCCTCTACGACTCCTGAAGGTGTTCATCTGTATTTGCCCAAATTTGTGGCACTTCAGCTGAACTGTTTATTCTGGTCCTAAATTTAAAGAGAAATAAATCTGCAGACCCTATGTATGCAATCTCATTAACATTACTCATCCCAAGCATATCTTGTTGGTTAACTACATAGAACATAACATCCTGGTGAAGTGTAGCAAGCTAATGCAATAAATCAGGCAGGTTGAAGCAAGACTGAAGGGAGATGGAAGCAAGGACATGTTGGCTGTCCTTCAGTGGGTGCTTAGTGGGGAAATAGGCGTAGTCACAAGAAGTAAAACCTTGCTTCTGAATTCTCCAGAAGGAGCTTGTTTGTGCTTTCAAAAGCCATTGGATATCAGGCAGAAGGAGTGATCCCTGGGGACAGGAACTGGAAGCCAAAACTCCACTTATGTGAATATACAACTCCTGTGGGCACTGAATCCACAGCTCCTGCTTCCTAGTGAAGTGTGCAAGTACCAGCTCCTGGCTGCAAGTCAAATCCCATGATAGCACAAAATGATGATCTTCCAGTAATAGTCAGGTCTGGGAAGGAGCTTGAGGCTGCAAATCGCTCTCTGGCATCAGGGAGGTGCATAAATGACACAGAAATTCCTTTAAATTTTCATATGGTTGGCCTCAGCAGCCTCCAAATGTAGATCTACTTTTTTCATAATATATCTTCCTAGCCCTGTGACACAGTGTCTATTCACTGAGACAGTCATATTTGTGATTAGTTCCTTACAATTTGTAATCCTTTTAATAAAATTGTCCTGGTTTTCTAAATAATTCATCAATGGAAACTTGCACTGACTTTGAGAAATGCCAGCAAAAAACCTTCTTAAAACATTTTGAGTTAAATAACTGTATGTATAAATTTATTCATGTGTGCATATATATATGAATATTATATATATATGTATATATATGTGTATATGTGTGTGTATATATATATATATATATATATATATATATATATATATATATATACACACACCATTTTCCTTCCTACTTTTCTGAGTTATTTTTTGTGGTCACAATTCTATATCTGAATTTCACTGAATTTCACATTTCACTTAGGCATATGGACATGTATTTTAGACTCATGCTTGGAGAAAGAGTGACACAGTCTTAAATGTAGTATTTTATGTGTTCCAAAATCTCACTAGGGATGTCAGTTAGCAAAACTTGCAGGCAGGTACAACTCTAACCTCAGTGTGTTTGCCTCTGAGTGAAGTGTTTATCACACTTCTAGTGCTGATTTGTAATGTTTTATAAAATTTGCTTCTGGCTTATCTATACTGCTAAGCTCCTAGCTCTGTGGGATTCTCAAAGGAGGAAGTGTGCTTTAGCTCTTCATCCACATTAGGAGAGCATCACTAACCTCTGCAGCCACAAAAGCCCCTGGGAGCAGCTCAAGTCCATTAGCTCCCACAGCTGACTCCATAGCCCATTTGTTGGGGCCCTTTCACTCTTTCTCTGCAGTGAGAAGACAGAGATCCTGTCTTTGTACCCCACAGCTGGTACAAAAGTGTCCAAATCTGCTGTCATCCATTACAGCTGCAGCCTGAAAACACATGTACAGTTTAATACCAAATCTCGAAAGAAGGTGGAATGGAAGGTGCTAAAAAAGATCCTTTCTGCAAGTGTTAAATATATTTTCAGGAATTACTAGCAGATTTATGAAAGTGCCATTTTCCAAAAGCTCTTATCCAGTCAGTGCTGTTACTTTGAAAGGCCAGTAGATATATTAAAAATGGTTGCAAGTTGTGTTTTATCACAGTTTTTTTTCTTCTTCACTAAAAGTTAATAACTTGGTGCAATAGTGGGAAAATTAAAAAATATTTGGATATAACAAGAACCTCTTAGATCTATTTTTCTTACTTTGTGATATTGGTTGTTTGAGGTTTTTTTGTTTGGTTGGTCGTTTTTTTTCCAATACTACATGAACTGTGAGTGTAATTTTTTATTGTCTGAAAATGTTTTAATCCTTTGAACATCTCATTTATTTTTTTCTGTGCATGTGTGTCACCACACTTTAAATCATATACTGGGAGGAAAAAGAAGGACAGTAATACATAGTATTTTCTCTCTTCACCACCAATGGCAAAGATGATAATCACCATGTCAAACATGATTTTTATCAGTAGTTTTTACAGAAATAGGATCTGTGGTGGTCTTGACATGAATGAAAAATAAAAGCAGATTTTATCATTGCTTCAAGTATGTGTATATATATTTGGGTTTGCATTTATGTATATAAATTTCATGATGTATTACTAGAGCTTTTGAGCTATATGGACAGTGTTTTGTTAGAATGCAAACTAGGATAATGTTTTTCAGCCAGAAACTCAAAATTACTAATTACAGCAAAACAGAAACAAATTTCCCTGATTCCCTCAACTTTCTTTCAGGGCAAGTATTTTCCTTGAATTTTGCTCTCAGTCAAGCAATGAGATGACCTTTTGTGGATAGAAATAAATGCTATATGATCCCCTCTGTGTAGCTGGGGTAGGTTTTTTTTCTGCCACCTCTTACAATCAAAGAGCATATTCCCTTGCTGCACCCTATCTCTCACACTCCTTCAGCCCTTGGATGCCCTGGCAGTTTCCCAAGCTCTGAAGGGCAGTGCTCCCTTCTCTGAAGGGTTGACTTACCCCTGACCATGCATCCACTAAGAGAAGCTAAAAAGCCACCTTCCTCACTCATGTTCTGTTCTCCACCACAAAAATATGTAACATTTGTTGACTGACCATTCCTATGGGCAAACTTCAAAACCAAATAGCTCTTATGTCCTTTGAAACATTTTTCCTAGATTTTAAATCATTTCATATCTGTTTGAAATTGGATTTTTTGTGATTACAACCAAGCCTCAAGGTCAGTGTATCCCATGAGAGCAGGCTTGCATTGCCAAGGCCTCTGCTGTCATTTCCATTAACCTTTCTTGCCTCGAGAGCATATTGCTGCTTCTTTTTAAACTTGGTGTCCAGTAGGACCTCCAGGGCCTTTTCTGCAAAGATGATTTTCAGCTGGGTGGGCCTTAGCTGTGAACTGGGGACCAGGATTGTTTCTTCCCAGGGCAGAGGTTTGCACTTCCTCTTGTGGAACTTCCCAATGTTCCTGTGAGCCCATTTCTCTGGCCTGCCAAGGTCCCTCTGTGTGGCAGCACAACTGTCTGGTTCCTCAGCCACTCCTCTGTGTGTCATCAGAAAAGTTGCTGAGTGTACTCAGTGCCCCATCACTCAAATCATTAATGATGTTGAACAGGATTGAAATCCATATTGACCCCCAATTTGGCTCTTGGTACCTATTCTCAATTCTAGGAAATGGTATCTTTCATCATTAAAAGTTAAATTAGGGAATTTGTGGGGACTTTTAGTCTTCTTCTGTATTCTCTTTCCATAGAAAAAGCTATAAAGGCTGTCAGTAGGTACTTGAGCCAGGATCAAATGTCATCACTTGTGGCTTACAAATTGCCTGTTTAAATCTCCATAAAAAGACTGTAGAATCTTTCAGGATTGGCCAGAATTAAGCCTGTGATTTGTCACTACACTGCCTTTCCATGTGTGTTTGTGTGTGTACATGCACAAACATCCATCAATTTGTGGCTTCTGAAATTTTTGGATATAGCTGACAATTTCACTAAATTTGTCAGAGAATGGGCACTTCAAAATTAAAACATTCCTCTAAGTTCCTTATAAATTCTGATCTGAAAATAGAAGTAAAATTCTCTGTAGTTCAGTAGGCAAAATATTGTATTAAACCCTCACACACTTCTAACAATTGGAATAATTTGGAAAAGACTAGTTGGAATTTTCTAACCTTTGATCCTTAAACCAACCTGGACAGCCACCTTAAATTTAAACCACAAAAGAAAAAGAAAAAACACAGCAGATGTTTGAAAGATTTTCAAAGGTAAAATTTCCATTCCACAGATCTGAAATTTTAAGTTGATAATTAGTGTCTCTTTTGTACAATTTTGTGCATTACAGGATTTCACAGTCTGTCTCTACAGGTCTGACTAGTAAGGGTTTTAGCTAAATCTAAAATGAAGAACAAAATGCAGGACTGAAAATGGAAAGCCTGTGGCATGTCAGCCTCCTTGGAGCTCTGATCATATTCCCAAGGCAAGGAAGAGCTGCACCATTATCCTTGTGAAGTTACCTGACTCATTGTCTCATAGGCTGAAGTATATTGTAATTCCAAAATAAGAATTTGAAAATGAAGGCTTTTGTCTGACTTTTGTTCAGATCATAATCCCGAGCTAAAAGTGTAAATTAAATTCTTCAGCCAATATTGCTGTGATGGAAGAATAATTTTATTATTTTCTGAAAAGAATAGAGAGATGAAATGTGTCTTTGAGGTCTCCTGCTTTGAGAAAAAAGTTGATAGGACTCACACCAATCAGGTCAATTAGTATGTAAAACTTCAGAAAGATAACAGCCCCCACAAAACCTATTTGGTTTTGTTTTTCAAACCAGTAGTAGAATTTGCTGAATAAGAGTCATTTCTCATCAAATCCTGGAGATGATCATTGTTGAAAGTGATAGGGCATGTTCTTGCTCTAGGCTAAAACCAGCTGTTTGCCCCATTCCCTGCAAAGACTAAAGTTATTACATGAAAAGGGATAGAAATCCCTCACTAAAACTGATAGAACTTATTTGATATGAATCAGAGAAAGAGATGAAAAGGCTTGCGCCATCAAAAATGTTAACAGAAAAAAATAATAAAATGTAATTCTGATGGTACAGCTATCACAGACATTAACTACCACTGAATAGCAGTGGAGCAGCAATCAAAGAGCTATTCTCTACTCTCAGAATTTCTGCTTCAAAAGGAATTTAATTTTTTTCTTTTATCATATGAATTTTAGTTTGCTTATCTTTTTGAATGCTATGAAGAAAAAAGAAATTCACTCTAGATGTTGAAGTGCAAGGCCACACTTTACATTTATAGTATTCTAACTCTTATTATTTGTTGTAGGTAATTGCTAGAATTGGGATGCTTTCTAATTAAAATATCCCCCAGTGCCAATTAAAAGATTAAATGTTTCGATATATTCTCTAAAAATATTTAAAAGCTGAATTACTGAAGTAAATGTGGAAGTTTAATGTGCTCAAGGTTTGTGGTTGTTTGGGTTTTTTGGTTTTTTTTCCTATGAGTATATGGACCAAACTATTTAAGTCTTAAGAAAAAGAATTGGTTGTGAATTTTGAATGGCTTGAACACACTATGTATCACTGGAAACATCGCAGTAGAGATATGGGTGAGGATGGAATAATGTCCATTGTACTTAGTTGTCCAATTGTTCTTAGTTTATTTATATTGCTGCCCTTTCTATTTGATGGCTATCTACATAAGATAGTTATCATGCATGTATTTGTGCAAGAACAGGGGCATTTCTGTGATAAGATAATGCATTGGTTAAATATTATGCATACAAGACTATATATGGCTTTATAGTTTGCTTCCATTTGCTTTACAGTTGCTTCCATTAGGATTTCTTAAATCAGTTTTAAAGTAAAGATTTAACCAAGGTTGTTGCTTATACTGCAATATAAGGTTTTATACATTTTCATTTCTTTTGAAGTCTTTTTCAACATGTTAGTTTAACACTGGTATTAATCACTACCAACATTATTATTGTGTCACCGTAGCTGGGAAAAATCTAGTCAATGCACTATATATTGAATAAATTTGACTCTATTATTTGCCAAAAAATGAACCTTCAATATAAATATTTGTAGAAAAAATATATTCGAACTTTGTAATTGTAACCAGACATACTGTGAGGATGTGAATGTCTAAGCTACTTTATTCCCACTCTAGCATCAAAGTCAATATCTAATTACTGAGCTGCATGTGTTAATTGCACAGGTCATTCATATTTTAATTGGACCTGTGTCCATATTATTGAAGCCAGATTTCCTGGTGGCCAATAGTGATCTCCTACAATAATTCAGGAACAAGATAAAGCCATTAGCAAGGAGAAACAGATAAGTTTGTCTCTTCTTGTGTATGACTGAAACCTTCTTTTTGTGTAATTATTGACACAGTTCAGGTTTCTCCTTTCAGCCTCCAGGCTGGTGTTTCTCCTTGCTTTCAATACTCCTTGCTTTAAACAGTCAGTAGTCACTATTTCTGATAGTTACAGGACAGCATTACATGGCAGTTTTGTGAGTTCCAAGTACCTCCAACATAAAAGTCAAAATTGTATTTTAGGTTGGGCTTGGCTGAATGGTCTCAAGGGGAAGCAAGAAACATGCTTCAGGTTAAGCACTTAAATAAATTGTTTTAAAATTAGACCAAACAATTTGCTACTTTGACTGCTGAGGAAGATCCCATTGCTGCTATGGAGGTATACCTTTTCCACAATTTTAGTATTAGATTATATAGATTTGGCTGGGGTACTTCAATGGTTGCCATTCTATCTATGCTTTACTCATAATTTGATGTTTCTGTTAATGTCTTTCAAGTGACTGTCTTTGGCACAACATAAATATTATTTTTTTTTCTTTTTTCTTTCCCACTGTCACTTTTGTTTCCTTTTGATACTTTCTTTTTCATGCTGTCTCAACTTTTCCACTTTTTTCCCCTAAAATTTACTTCTTTTTCACACTCTTGATTTTCTATAACTATTCTTATCCACACAGACAGATGCTGTGAAGCTACTAGACATGAAAATGGAGGCCAGTCCCTGCAGCTGAACGCTGCTGCTTTCTCTCTCATTGTAGTCATAAGTTTCTGGTGCATGTTTTTATACTGTTGATGATAAGACAAGCAATATGTATTCTTCCTATCTCTCCTGATTTTTTATTTGCTGGAAAATAAACACAGATCTTATAAAATTTGTACTTTTCTACAGCTCTTCCAAAATTTCAATTCCTAGTCAAGATCCTAAATAGAGTAATTACTTCAGTCTGTGCATGCAAAATTTTTCATGGGGCTTTTTGGACGCCTGGTGGGTTTTGTGACAAATTCAAAAGATGATGCTTGACACTCCAGTCAGACAGAGCATGGAGAATCTGACTTACTGAATTTGATCAACATGATTTGGTTCTATTTTCTCAACTAGATTTTGATCATAAGAAATTCATGCAGAGACCTTACCATTGTCAGTCACATGGCTTTCCAGGTATTCCAGCAATTCATCTTCCAGGAGAGTATTTTCATTTTGTACTAATCTTTTGCAAAGGGTTGTCCTTTCACTGGTTCCTGATACAAGGTACATAAAACTTTATGCTCAATATAAACAGTTTAAGTCCAGGCTGGATGGAGCTCTGAGAAACCTGGTCTAATGAAAAGGCTCCCTGTCCACAGCAGAGGGTTGGAAGATCTTAAAGGTCCCTCAAAAAACCAGGCCATTCTATGGTTCTGTGAATACAGACATGTTTTGTACTTTCTAATGGATTTTAACAAGCATGTCTTCCCTAACCAATTATTTATGAATTGTTTTAGTTCGTAGTGTTTAGTTTCAAATAATTTTTCTGTGCCTCTCCACTGACATGCCTCAGCACATAAAATAGGTCCCTGCCCACCAAAGTCACTTCTTGTGACTGCAAAGGTGCCACATTTCATTTCATGGTAGGACTTGGAAGCTCCGGGGGTTCAATTTTGACCTGTAGTAAAAATGGAGAAAACATTTTTCCTGTTTATATATTAAAAGCATGGCTTATGAGCTCTGCAGCAGTGTGTGCAAAACCTCAGGAAAAAGATTTTATTAAATAAGAGTCCATATATATATTTTATTACATATATTTGATTTTAAGATTTATGTAGTTGTCTAGGTTTATGGTTCATTTCTCTGTTGCATACAGAATAATCCGAGAAAGCAATGCACTTTAAAACTAAGGCAGAATCAAATATTTATTTTAAGACAGTTACCTTCAAATTGTTACTTAACATAAGAAACATGATAAATTAACTGTATATGTTGACTTTTTCCTCCCTATAGTTCATACCTTTTGGGGTCTAAAAAAAGTTATCTTACAAATTGGAAATTGATTGGTCAAAATTAAGTATCTATGCATCTTCACTCAGTTACAGGATTTTCTTATTTCTAAGAAATATTGATAATGATGATTTTTGCCAGTTTTGAAATATTTTTGGAAGTCTCCTTTAGGACATCAAAATAAAACCTCTCCTCATCTAAACCAGCTAACAATCATTTTAGAAAATTGGACTATGTCACAAGTAGGGTGTCTTCAGTTGTAAGTCTATGGAATAATTTATTGACAGAAATAATTTTTTAAATAGTTCAGATATTTAGCGTAATGAAGTAGCTGGAATTGAGAAGATTGTTATCTAGAAAACATTAGTTTCATTGTGATCTGCAGATAAGTTCTCACTGTAAAGTCAAGCCACTGTTTCATCCATGGCCCTTGCCACTGTGTTCTGTCACTCTGACTTAATGTCATGACATTACTTTGAAATTAATTACATTGATAAGTGCCTGACATAGTGTGGTAAAGAAAGACATTTTCTCTTCTAATTTTGTAGGAGTTGGAACTTTGGTTTCCTATTTAGGCCGAGTCAGGTGAAAGCCCATTTTTCCATGCACAAACAATGTGAATATATATATTGACTTTGTAATTTAGTTGTATAGGTGTTCTTCCAGTATATACTATTTATTTTTTTAAATGATTAAGTTCTTATTGAACCAAGAGATGTAATTAATGAAGGCTAGATAATATTTTTAATGAAACTTTCCATCTTAACTATGTTACAGCAGATTTGGCATTGTTAGCTGCACGTAAGTTACGAAAAACTTTCAGATCTGAGAACATATTTTCAGTTGCATATAACTTGGATGAATGCTGTTGCTAATGGTAAATTGATTTAAGTGAAAGAATCACATTGGGCAGGGACTTTTGCAAGAGGTTTTCTTTCTTCTTCTCTTATCATTTCGAAAATCCAGATAGTGAAAATATTTGTTGTTGTCACTATTGCCACTATTGCCTTCTGTGGCAACAAAACAGCAAGGATATCTCTACTTACCATCCAAGAACTGATGATTGGCTAATATTTACCAAGTGGATGCTCTAATAGATGCTAAGGGTGGAAGAAACCCACAGTTCAAGCATACTAAAAAACAATACTGGGTGATCTTTCTCAGTCTGCAGGAGTTCGGTGGTGCACAAACACTGGGACTCCCTTTAGGTCCAGGGGAGCAGCAAATTCTTTCTAGGGGCTCCTCTTTGCAGTCCCATCCCTTTTGCATTCTGATCCTACTGTAAGACAGGCACTGCATGCACATGAGGGAAGAGAATCTTCTCTTGTGGACACATAGTTGCTGTCCTGAAGAGAAAAGAAAATAAAACTGTTGATCAAATCAAAACTAATGAGCACCTACCACTGGATTAAAGAGTCCTGAGCAACACTTATATTGTCTCATAAACTGAAAAATAAAATAGGATCTTATAAGGTTGCACAGACAGTCTGATCCCAGTATTTCCTTATTTTGTAGAATTTTCCTAATTTTCTAAAATTTGAAACCTTGATGCTATTCTACTAAATGTTGTCTAATATATTTTCACCTTCCACATACTTGTCACTGTTCTTAATTTTTTTTTTTTTAATAATACAAGACTGGGCACTACTACAGGCATGCAGAAAAGCAGAAAAATGAAAATTCCCATATCATTTTTCTGCTCCAGTAAGACATTTGAAGAGCTCTTTACAGGCTATAAATTTATTATCTTAGCAAGTCATTCTAACATTGCAGATAAGTATATAAGAAGACAAGATAGGAATTAGGGCGCAGAGACTGATTGACTGTGAGCTCTCCAAACATACTGTGAAGGAGATAATGAAAAGCCTTGAGAAATTTTAGAAGCTAAATATACATTATGAATGGCAAGTTGTCTTTTATCCTCAGTGTCACAATGCCAGTGGGATAAAGAGACAAATTTGGATCACTTATCTTTTTTTCCAACTGATAGTAGCTTCAGCTGGGAAGTAGATAAATTTACTCTGTTAAGTGAGAGAAATTTTAGGTCTGCTCCAATTTAAATTATTCTGTGCTTTGTATTTTGAGGTTATCAAGTACTTTGAATGTGATCCTTTTCTTTTGGCCCTCCTCTTCCCATCAAATTCCAAAGAGAATGACTTAAACCAATATTGTGGGGATTATGTGACTGCCGAGCCAGGCAGTTCTGGGCAGTGACCCAAAACCTCTGTAATGAGAAAGAAAAAGTGGAAGAGAATAATGTCCTTGGGTTGTCATATATCTCCTCAGATGAATGACTAATACAGCTTTGTTTGTAGTTCTCTTTATGAGTGTTTCATAATTGTATCTTTAAAAACAATAAGAACAGGATTATTTCACAGTATTTTGTGCAATCTGTGTGAATATCCAGAAGATTTTGAAATCTTGGCTTCCTACAGACAAGAATGAGGAAAAAATGAACAGAGACATTTTCAAATTAAATTATAATTCATAGGTATAGACTGAACAGCTTGAAATTGTAATTTAAACTCTATTAAAATTATAAATATGTCTTTACAAATTGAATTCAATTTACTTTTGACATTAGTATTTAAATGTTAGATAAGTAAATTTGTTCCTTTAAATGTTGTAATTGTAAAAGGGATTTTAGGTCTTATGACTGACAGTGTAAAATATTACAATTTTTTTAACATTGTCACATATTTTGAAATGCTAATATTAAACTGTCTGTAACACTGAAGTCCTAAAATATGCTGTGCTGAGCTTGTGCCTTAAATCCAAATTGGTGGCGCAGAGACTTAAAAGGGGTAATGATTATTCTGTGATATAGCAGTATATCTCTAAGGAACAGTATTTTTAAAATGTTCTGATTCACAACCTTTAGAGTCTAAGGCTGGCTTCTTTCCTAATCAGATTTTATTTGTTGTCTTTCTTCTTTCCAGAGTTTTGACAAGTTCCTAGCATTTACAAATTGTTCACAAATCAAAGTATTTACATAATGCAACTTCAAATGCGATCCTTTTTTTACTGCTGTAGGGTTATTAGAATATAAATTGCTGTCCCTCTAAATAGGAAAAATATTGCCCAGAAATAGACACGCATATTACATACATTGGGTATAAAATATAACTTCTGAATGTTTTTTTGAGGTGTACAAAACATAGTATTACCAAATAACAAAATAACATTCGATTTTTTTTTTTTTGGTAAAAGTACAAGGCCAAGCACTGATGCAAAAAATTTTATACACATGTTAACAATATTTATTTAAAAGATTAACAGATATGGTGATTTAATTGTACACATAACCTTTTGACCAATTCTCAGTCAGTTTTAAGGGTCTTACCATGTACTCCATCATGGAAACCTCCATAGGCACCACTCAAATGTGTATACATATGTGAAGTTAACTAAGTAAATCTGAAAAAAAGAGTTTTTGAGGGTTTTTTGTTTACTTGTTTTTTTTATGACATAACAGAGATTTGTATACAATTTGTGATTGTGCTAATTGTTGCCAATTCTCTATCTGCTGTCCAGTATGTTGATGATTTCTGATTGTTCATTTTTTCGAATTTTAGGAGCAAAGGAAAAAAAGTAAATGTTACTTTTAGGATGCAAGTTGAGTATTATATAGAGAAATGTAGCTTCTGAGGTCTATAATGACATCACTGAAATCTTTCCCATATTTAGGGCTCATTTATGCTTATCACATTTACTTTATCCATTCATTTTTTCAGGCGTATAAGGAATGTTCAGTTTTCCATTGCTATATATTTATCAGACATAATATATAAGTGATGCAAACTCACCCTTTCCCTTTAGTGTCAATGACATCTTAATATAAAGCTGATGGCATCAAATACCAGGTGTAGAGGTGAACCAGCTTTGCCTGTTTAGAAACAGTAGCTGCATGTAAGCTGTGCACTTGAGTGCTGTGCTAAGTTTAGATATTTTACAACAAGAGCAAGAAACTGAGGTAGGAATATCCATTTTTGCTCATTCATTATTGGGTCTGAAGTCCCAAGACGCTGTGGTAGTAATGCTTGCCACCATAATATTGTTATGTTGTACGATATTCTTGTTAACAGTTCTGTGTATTTATTTTACACATTTAATATTTTTGTAGAGGCAATTTCCAGTGCATATTTTATTTACGTAAGCTTTTAATTTTAATGCATGTATTAAATGCCCATAATAGAAACAAAGTAAATATTTCTCAGTATATGTATCCAACAGAATTACAAACGAAAATACATACAATGTACTAAAAACTAATTTTGTGAAAAATATTGAATACACTGCAACATCTGTAAGTTTCTGTTTTCAAAAACAGTGTGAAAAGCAAGGAAAAAATCTGGACTAAAAGTGGTTAATTTTAATTTGTGAAACATTGCTTTTTTTTTTTTCTTGTTCATAATTCACTACCATTTTGCTCCACTGATTTTTTCATGCATGCAGCACTTGTTGTCATCTCTGCTTTTTCCCCAAAGAATGTGTGCATGGTGTAACTGTGATGTCCCTCAGCACCTTTCCAAACACAATGTCAAGAAATATATGTAACTTAGTGTGTCTTTCATCTGTTGTTCAAAGTTCGTTTTAGTTCATGCAATTTCTGTCTTCATTTTTTGTAATAAAGAAAACTGACTTAAAGCATTACTATCTGTATTTTCTTTATTGCTGATAAATGCTCTTTTTTTCTTGTACTAGCTACATGATGTATTTTGTATCGTCAGAGATAATTTTTAGCATTGTATCTGCATTTTAACTATAGGGTTTTATCCAATAGTGAATATTTTAAAAACCCCAAACTAACAAAATACCAAAAAAAAAAAAAAAACCAAAACGCAAAAAACCCCAAAACCAAACAAACCAACAAACAAAAAAACCCCCACCCCGCCACAAACATCAAAGTCACTAAAATTAGAATTCATGAATTTTAAGTTTTGCTCATATTAGGTGGCTGCCATGCTACTCACTAGTGAAGCAAGTATGTGCATTGTCTATATGAATATCCAGCCTGAGCTTGATCCATTCTGATTTAATCTGCCTGATTGAAGTTGTATCCCCAAAGGTAGTTTTAATACTGGGAAAGATGCCCTACCAAGCAGGACTCTGCTGGAAGTTGCAGTTGTAGCAGTTGAACATTTTAAAGTAAAAACATGCACCATGTACTGGCAGCATTATAATATTAAACTGCTCTTTTTGTAGCTAATGCTATAAAATAATTATATATTTTACATAATATTCCGAGTATTGCTTCTTAAAACTGTTGTGCTTGAATTTACATAGGTCTTGTAGAAAATGCTGTCAAACTTGAAATATTTTCTCAATTTAAATAAAATCCTGAGATACTTTGACTCTTTTTCAGATCTCCTGGTTGCAATACTCTACTTAGGGTTGTCATCCACTATAAAGAGGCAAAAATTTTCCATGTCTCTGTGGTATATGCACAGCATGGTTTTGAATTCTCCTAAATGAAGCAATTAAAATAATTTATCCTTTTATGTAATAGCAGTACTGAAACCACACATAAGTATATGTTCTCAATACTCACATCAATCTTAATTAATCTGCAGAGGTTCTTAGGAACTCCTCCAAGAGACACGTTCAGTAAATCTGCTGTCAGTTTGAGTGGAGGAAACTGGGACACAGAAAATTATTTTCCCAAGTCTACTGAAAACCAAAACCTGGGAGCACAGTGCAGCCCACAGTGCAGCCTTTCCCTCTCAAGGCACAGGAGCACTGGGATCTATCTGCCTGCATTTTTCTGGGGCTTCCCATGGAAGGAGACAATGATAAAAAATACCCTTTACTAGGATGACTGAATAAATACAAGGAAAAAGCTGCTGTAGCTATAACTGGACAACTTCTTAGGCATATTCAAAATGCTCCTGAAGTCTGCTTTGGGATAGTTTGATTATGCAAAGCATCTCTTTTTTAAAAACTTTGCTTAAAAAAATAGTAAATGACGACACCAGAAAACATTTTCAGAACACATAATCCTTTTTGTAGTAAAAAAAAAAGAGTTTTTTGGTATCCTTTTCCTTGTTATCCCTCAATGACCACAGACAAAACGTTGCTGCCAGAAATACTCAAACTGCTATTTACATTGCATGTCTTACACTTAGCTATTGCATTTATGTCTATTAAGACACCTTCCTATGAAAAATGTTGTTAAGGGCCATTAGAGGAGATGTGAATTTAAGTCCTACTTACTCAGTATCCTGAGAGACTCATAATACAAGACATTTTCCTGTAAAGTTTAAAGGCAAAAATCCATTTCAGAAAATTTGTTGGCAAGAGGTTCACAGTCGTAATGAAGTAAAACTCCTTCACTTAGATAAGCATCAGAAAAGTACAACCTTTTAGGGACTTATTACAGTAGCTCACATCTTTGTAACTGATAGTCCTGGTGGCACCACAGGTTCCCTGACTCACTGCAGCTCAGACTTCATCTGAGATGGGGACACAATGAAGGTCTGTCACTGATGAGTAGAAGAAAGTTAGAGGAAGCCAGTAGT
Source organism: Pheucticus melanocephalus (assembly GCA_013398405.1). NCBI lineage: Eukaryota > Metazoa > Chordata > Aves > Passeriformes > Cardinalidae > Pheucticus > Pheucticus melanocephalus. The sequence goes on along the minus strand of VZSJ01001654.1, from coordinate 258,037 downwards.
ACTGTCCCCTTATTTTTCAAAGTTATGTGTCAAGTGTATCTGTCAGAACACATTACTCAGTCCAGCAGCTCAGAGCACACATCCATGTGTTTGTCCACTGCCCTTCAGCAGAATCTGTCCTAGCAGAGAGCTGTAGGAAAAATCACTCAGGAAGAAAAAGCATTACAATTAAGGTCGATTCTAGCCTTGTTAGCATCTTTTTGCATTAAGTAATGTGATAGAAAAGCATGCACCTTACTGTCACATTCTCTTCTGCATCAAACAGTCCCCCAGTAAGTGTTGCATAGAATCCCAAGCTTTTCTTGCAAGCTGATGTTGCAAATGTAACGATTCGTTTATTTCATTTGAAGGAAGGCATTATGCTTCTGGGCACTTACCTGGCTCAAAAGAAAAATTTTATTGATGTAAATTGTTAAAAACAGGTCATGCAGCTCTGGATGTGGCAGTCAAAGTATTGGAGATTCTTTGGGTAGCAGGGCAGGATCACTGGTTCTTTACTTCTTTTGGTCATGGGCTGCCACTGCTTTACTGTTAACTGGTAGAAAATTTTATAGAGCTGTTTAATTTTTTTGTACTGCATTATGATTTTTATGGTGCTCATCAATGAATTAAAAAAATTTAAGACCTATATTTTCTGTCTTTTTGGAGGCTTTGATTAAGTATACACATTTTGTAAGACTTTGAGTCTAGGGAAAGTTCAAGATCAGATATAAAATCAAGGACAATATTCAGAGGCAGTGCAGAAATAACCATAATGATTGGGCACATTTTTAAGGGTCAATACAAAAGTGTAGTTCAACTTGATGAACAAGAATGTTTTTTTGCTGCCATGACCTAGTGCAGTATTTCAATTTCACCCTCTAGTTAGATCATCATTTTCAAATTTTTACTTTAGATTGAGAGCAGTTTATCTTCTGACTGCCTTGAAAGAAAGGAAAAACATGTATATAGCTCTGCAACGTGCATGTGTACGAGCCAGATGTTGACCCATAAGCTAGGAAAGTATTTTACAGCATTGCTTTTTTTTCCCTAAAAACTCAAATTACTGTAAAAGGGAGGTTTGGATAATCATCTGTCTTTCATCTTTTCAATCCATGCTGTCTAAGGAGGAGGGAAGGGAATAATGCACAAGAAGTTGCTAACATGCTTTTTTCTCCCCAACAAAACTTAGTATCACTGAAGGTGTGAAAAGCACATCTGGATGTCACCTCATCCAACCCCCCCAGATCACACAGAGTGGTTGTTATAAAGCTTGCAATTACTATTTTATTGTAGCAGTAATTAAATATAAACAATGTGATTCTGTAAGAGCACAGAGAAATTCTATCACCTCAAAGGACACAGGTTCATTTAACATCAGTCTGCATATATTGATGTTGCATGTTTTGTTCCCATGCAGAAGCAAAAACTTTATTTTGCCATATGTAAAGCAGACCTGTACACTGGCACAGGTTGCCCAGGGAAGCTTTGGATGCCCCAGCCCTGGAAGTGTCCAAGGCCAGGTTGGTTGTGCCTCTGAGTAAATTGGTCTAGAGGGAGGTGCCCATGGCAGGGGGGTTGTAATGAGATGAGTTTAACTTCTCTTCCAACCCAAACCATTCTCTGATTCTGTACGCACATACAGATGGAGATTCTCCCTTTTGACCTGCTTCCCTTAGAGCATCTGGTGAAGAACCTTTAGTCCAAACTTGCATTTGAGAGTCCAGAAAATGTATCTTTTCACTTAGTTCTTTTCAATGGAAAATTTCATTTTACTTGCCAAAGCTCTTCATTCCTCATTCTCATCAAGTAATGATTGCTGAAAAAATGTTCAATTATCTCATTAGAAATTATTAGAAATAATACCATAACTTATTCAATAAGAAGAACTTGAATATTGCCAAAACTTTTGATGACATCTGTAGAAACTCGCTTTTGGCTTTTTTTTTAGTTTTTTTTTTTTACATTTCTGGAAGTTTTTTAATCTTATTTCCATTCATTGATGATCATTTATTTGATGAAGTGGGTGAAAAAAGTGTCTTTAAACTTGTCAGTTTCCTTCATCATCATGTCAAGGTATTATATTACTTATGCCATATTCTGTATAAAAAACAACATATTCTTCTCAATTTAACATATTTTTAAGACATTACATCTAAAACTCATTCAGAACTATGGAACTTTTACTTCCCTGTTTTTTTCTCTTTTTAACAAGTATTTTAAAAGGCCCTCTATTGTTAGATGACTAAGTCAGGTATACAATAAACATTTTTAAAAAGTTTCTAAGAGCTGATGCTTTCACATTAACATTGAATTTTTGTGATTTAGTTTTGTTCAACTAGGAAAATAAAGAGGTATATAATGCATAAATACTTTGTTATTTTAGAGTACGAAGTAGAACTACTATTTTGAGTTTATTTGATACATACTGGAAAGCTGGAAAAACCTCAAATATTTAAAATAGCTTTTGTAATGTAACTATAATAACAATAACAATATAATAATTTGATTTAAGGCAACACTTTTTGATAACAAAGTTGCTTGTTAAAGTTAGTGGGAACACTGTTTGTAGTATGACATTAATATTTCATCCTGTGACAGAATTAGAACTTCTGTTGATGTCATAACAGGTAAATAAAAAAAATCACATTGTTTTGAAATGACATATATATTAGGATATGATTTTTGAAACCAGTGAGGAGAGGTCTTAATCTGCTTTAATAGTTATTGGGATTAGCTTTACAGCTGACTTTGGTGGGAGCAAATTAGCAAGAAATCAAAGCAATTCAAGAAAGAACATAATTAAACCACAGATAAACTTCTAAAAAATTAGCTTTTATGTTTTCATTAAGATTAAAAATAAACCATAACACAGATAGATTTAAAGAAAAAGGCTGTCCAGTTTCTATCTGTTTTCAGAAGTACATCAGATCTTCAGACAGGTGAGAAGGCTGATCACAACCATGCTCCTCACCTCACCTCTGGATTTGGCCACATTACTCTCAACCTTTGGGGTGCAGGAGACAAAGGAGAGAAATGTTGGAAAAATGTTGACAATTTTAAGAAATCAGAGTTACAGAAATCTGCAGGAACAAATGGGTTTCAAGTAGGAAAAAAAATATTTAAGACTGGTAGAGCAGTAGCAAGGATGAGGAATGCTGAATATAAAGGCAATCATCAACCATGAAGAGATGGAGAAATATGCAGCAGTCAAATGCTTGTGTCTCACCCATATGAGAAAAGCAAAAAATGAAAAAAACAGTGTCCCACTATGGCAACTATGGCAAAACAAAGGAGCAATATTGCGACTGTAAACATTCCCTTCACTTGCCAGTGGATACTGTGCAGTCATTTCTGCCACTGGATCACTTAGAATGCGAACCTTGACATTTCACAATGTTCCAAGGACACTGAAAGTCCTGTTCACAGCAGTGGAAAATGTGTTTCTTCATAGTAAAAACTTTTTAACACTTTATTAAGGAAAAAACTTCTAAAAAAAAACAGTAAAAAAATCCTGAATTTCTTTCAAGATTTGGATTAAATCACCCTAATTTTTCTCCTTCACATGCTAGTTGATGGTTGAGAAGATGTCGCTGTACTTGAGGTCTCTAAAACTGACTATAAAATTTACTGGTATTATAACAATTGAAATATATGAGCTTTTTAATAAACTGGAATTAAATATCTACTTGTATCTTTCTGACAATTCATACTGGCAAAAAAAAATTACTGAAGGTTACAAAGGAATTCACCAATATGTGGGTGAATATAGGAATAAAATAAGTTTTGAAAGGTGTATCACAAAGTATAATACTTAAATATGAATGCTCTTGTTTAAAAAAGAAAAAAAATAATTTAAACATCAAGTTTGGACATTGCTGATGGGGCAATGCATAAATGATAAATCATTTCATTGATGCACCATTGTTTTTATAATTTGTGTAGTGGTTTTAAAGTCCTTCTGAACTAAGGAAAATAACTTTGAAATAATATGTCTGTTTTTCTGCTTATCCATCCATGGAAATATATACATTGAATTCTAGCTTGTTGTATAATAACATTGTGAAGATCATTTCTATAATAAAACAACTCATACAACAGACAATGAAGTCAACTGCTTAGGAAGTAAAATGCTCCTCTTCTTTAGAAAAAGTCTTTACTTTTCCATTTTAGAGTTCTAAACAAGGACTAGACAAAGAATATATATTCATTAATTTAGGATAATTTTCAAATTACATTTGAAGTGGTAAAGATTTTATCATTAAAATTGTTTAAGCAGAAATATGAAAATCTGTGCTTAATCTGAAAACAATCTATAGTGTATAGGGGAGTTGGAAGAGAAAGAGGATGATGATGATATTAGTAACCCAGTTAAAACATTTATATTATATTAAATTATGAAATTGTTTGATGTCTGTTACAACAGTTCAAGTAATCTCTGGTCAGCATAATCTTGCTCTTATTTTGGCAACAGGCAGAGCAGCAGATGGAATGTCCCAGTGAGTGATGCTGGCTCAGGCATCACTCCAGGACACAGGAGTGCCAGGGAAGCAATGCTGGTGTGCAAGATCCAGGGGTAAACTCACCCAGTTCCACTCCTCTGGGCTTTACTGAGCACAGTCTCACACCAGGAAATTGTCACTGGCCCATAGCTGTGCTAGTTTGGCATCTTCTTCTATTAGCTGCGTGCATGAGCCTTTGTTTTCCCCTGGACAGTGACCAGATACAAATCCTCTCCTCTATAAGGAGGAGTTCACAGACTCCTGAGTTCTCAGACTCCTGAGAATCACACTATTCAAAAGGGTTTGTAGCATTGCTGTCATGGGAATATCAGCTGAGGCAAAACATTAAAATATTTTTCCTGAGATTTGTAATGGAGTAAAATCAGCTAAACATCAGCTCTCAAAATTCAAACACAGAAACCAAGATCAGGTGTGGAATGTGTTTATTTTGAAGTGTATGATTGCATTTTCAAGGTACAAGACTAAACAAGATGAGGTCCTGACCCTATAATCATTTGACGATACGCATATTTTTCCCCGTATTAAATTATTTAAGACTAAGTGCGTGCAACTGTTTGAAGATTAAATAACTTGAATTAAGTTATTTTTCACTCTAATTCAGAAAATTACAAGAATAAATACTGGTTTTTCAGTCTCTTAAACCTTTCAGTAATTCTGCTTAGCATCATTGCTAATTAATTTTATTTGAAATGCAGAAAAGATAACTTATATCAATGTTCAGGTTGAACATTGAAAATATTTTCCTTAGGCTGCTTATTGATACTCCTAGTCATGGAATGTTAAGATGCAATATTATTTGCTATTAATTAATTCCATTTATGTTTTTTGAACTTACTGGAATTTTGGCATTTGGAAAATATTATGCAGAAGAAATGGGTTTTTTTTGTGTTTTGAATCAGGTACTATATATGCTTTAGCATAAGGACTGTTTATTTCCAATAATTTCTGAATAGTTCATTCCTTAACATTCTTTACTCTCCTGACCAATAGCTTAAAAAATTACGTTTTAGGATTAGTGTTATTAATACATCTTAATTTTCTTTCCTTGAAGATACTCTTTTTAATGGTCTTGGACTTGGTGCTGTCATTGGCCTGGGAGTGGCAGCCCTTTTGTTAATCCTGGTTGTGACTGATGTTAGCTGCTTCTTTGTACGACAATGTGGATTGCTCATGTGCATCACCAGGAGAATCTGTGGGAAGAAGAGTGGTTCAAGTGGGAAAAGTAAAGAACTGGAAGAAGGAAAAGCTGCTTACTTGTGAGTATTAATCACGTGGGTTGGAAACATCCTTAAAAGAAAAAGTTGGCTGTCCAACTTACATTAACTTTATGGTCATTTTGTGGTGTCACAAAGGGAATTAATAAAATGCTTCTACTACTTGGAAAAGTGCTTCTCAGAAGTGTGTAGAGTTGTTTATTGCCTTTAAAAGAAAAGTTGAGACACAAAAAAGAAATACACTGTAGCTCAGTTTAGGATGACCTCTTTGTCCAGCTTGACACAAAGGAAATCAATTGTAATTCAGTACTAGCTGGAGACACAGATTTGGTTCATGAGAAGCAGGTAATGGATCATTGTAACTCCATTTCTGCAAATCCGTCTTTGAGCTGCTAACACCCAGAAACTCAGCCTATGGCTGTGACAGTGCCAGTAAATCCACGAGTGAAGGACATGGTATTATAGAAAATCCGTGAGAGAGTTTTTCTTCTTAGATATAGCACTTGATGGAAAACCTTGATTCTTGTCTGTGGACTTTAGGAATGAAAGATCTTGTCAGTTTTTGGTTTTTTTTTTAATAGGAGTTCTGAGTTGGATATAGGTGAAATGGTGGTGAGTGATTGTTCCTTATAGCAACAGTCAATGATTGCTAAACATGAGTGGGAAATGATCAATACTGATTCTCACAAATACTCTTTTGTAGTGCCTAGTCCATCACACAAATGGGAATGAACTGATCATTGGTGAAAATACGGTGAAAGTATAATCTCTTCAATTATTACACTGGATAATGAGATCTCTGGCAAAACAGTTCAAGTACTGATTACATAAAATAATCACACTTCAGAGCTGTGACATTTACTGAGTTTTCAATAGGTAAACTAGAAAGATTATATATGGTTCTTCATTTTAAACATTTCCTTTTTTACTAGAAAAACCCATAATTTTCTCATCCTGTTCATCTGGTAGGCAACTTACACATGCACTGTAATATTTGTGAGAATGCTGTCTGCCTGTGGTTTAAATAACTTTTGTTGGTCCAACTGCTATGTGGCTCTCCCAATAGTCAGGCTTTATTGTTCATTATCCTTCAGCTTCCTAGGTCCAATCCATTTTCAGATGGATGTAGAGCACACGAGATCTTGCAGCCCTCATTATTCATAGCTAAGTAGGTGTCTCCACTGCCAGTAGTGGACATGTAAGTGTCTTTTTGGGATTTAATTCTGGCTACTTGGTTTCAGGCTTTGTCTTAGGTAACTTGGCTACACATCTTGGTTGGGTTCTTCATAGGAGAGGTGCCATTTCAGAAACAACTCCACAGGACAAAACCAATTGTGAGAGGACACAAGAGTATTTATAATGCTTCTAAATAGAAGAAATGACATAAACTAGCTATTTCCTAATTCTCCACATCTGACAGTGAGAGAAAGACTAGCATTGTTTTTTCCATCCTGTGAGGCCAGCCTGTCCAGATCAATAGAATCAAGATGTGAAGCTTCTGGCCCTGACCCAGCTGTCCTTTCCTATTGAGCACAGCACTTCAGTTTATGCTCAAGTTTCCCATTCAAGGAGTGGCCTGCTATAAATTGGTGTACAGACTCTCCTAAATGGGAAGACCTTAGGGAGATAAAGTTGGAAATGTCACTTGACAGCAGTTTATACCTTGTTATCAACATCTTATTACCAAATGCCATTCCAGGCTGTCCCAAAAAAACACCGAGCTCGTCTCTTGATATTAATTCTTCTGTTGCACTTCTTTTGCAAGAACAACTGTGTTATTTAATCATATTTCTTTCCTTGTCAGAATGGTCTTCTGTCAGTCAGACCTTAAAATATTTGGGACAGTTCTTATTTTAGCTTTTCCCTGCATTAATAAACTGTCAGACTAAACTCCCAGGAGAGACTTGAAGAGTCGACATTTAAATATATATCATGGTAACTGATATTGCCTAAAATTCACTGACATTTCTCTGTTTTAAACATGCTAGTTTGCATTCAGGATCTTTGGGTGGTTTGTGATATGGTTCTTGGTTACATTTTGATTGTAGGAGATACACATATATATACATAGTAAATAATTTTGCTCTATATGTAATGAATGATGATGATATAATCCATGTAACACACACAGACACCCATGACACAATGGATTTCCTACAAATCACTTTCCCTTCTTTAAAATTTGAAATGCTACAGTTTCTACCTTCTGTAAATATACATGACTGCTGGTCACAAGTAACATTTTTTTAGTCCTTTTGTCCTGCTACACTGTTTGTAAGGCTGTAAATGTATCAACAAAGCAAGAAGAACTCACCAATCCATCCACCAGTCCACCTTTGATCCCTGATCTTTTCCCAGGTATGAGGTAGCCATGAAAGTTAAGTGCATCATCTACCAAAATGAGCTTTGTATCCATTTGTGTATCTTAAGTGTCACTTGCAGAGATAAATAAGCACATGCAATTCCTGGGACTTTTTAATAGACATGAATCTTCTAGATTTCTACCTATTAATTCTTCTTCATGTTATTTCTCTATCTGGACTACATTCTTATTAATCTACAAGGATTTTCCTTAAGGATACCTGTCAGAGTACAGTAGAGTTTTCCTGATAGTTCCTGTTGCAAAAGCCTGTTTTACCCATTATGAAGAAACAGTATGAAAATGTGAGACATGAATTAGAGAAGAATTTAGCCAGGTCTTTGGTGTGGCCTGTAGTAGTCTAACAGCTCCCTACAACATGCCAGTCCAGAAAAGAATATGTTAAATATAATATAATTGTAACTCAGTTACCCTCTGCTTGTAGACTGCAGGTGATGCTGTTCCAGGATATAGGAAGAAAATATTTTCATCAAAAGATTGGGTTCTTTGTAAATATAAATAAATATATATGTGTATATTTATATATATTGGGTATCACCTGATCTTTTTGAGAGCAAAACTGGATTAAAGTTAACTATTACTTTAAATAAGTACTGTTAATTAGTATGTAGTGTTAATACTTTGTGGCAGTGAATAGATATTTCCAAATCATGTCCATATTTCTGAGAGCAGCCCTGCAGAGAAGGATTTGGGGATTCTTGTTCATGAAAAGCTGGACATGAGCCAACAATGCATGCTCACATCCCAGAAAACCAAAGGTGTCCCAGGCTGCATCAAAAGCAGCATGACCAGAAGTTCAGGAGAAGTGATTCTGCCCCTCTGCTCTGGTGAGACCTCACCTGGAGTACTGCATCCAGCTCAGCAGTCCTTGGTAAAGAAAAGACATGGATTTGTTGGATCAAGTGCAGAGGAGGACACAAAGATGATCAGAGGGATGGAGGACCTCTGTGAGGTCAGGCTGAGATAAAGACTTTTCTGCATCTTTTTAAAAGGGAATTTATGAAAAAAGATGGGGACAGACTTTTTTCAAAGACAGGGGATGATGGTTTTGAAGTGAAAGCAGGTAGATTTAGATTGGACATGAGGAAAATCTCTTTTACAATGAGGATGATGAAACATTTGAACATGTTGCCCAGAGACAACCTGTAGATATTCCATTACTGGAAACACTCAATTGAATGAGGCTCCGGGGAACCTGATTTGGTTGAAGATGTCCCTGCTAGTTGAAGGGGCATTGGATAGCTGACCTATAAATGTCCCTTCCAACCCAAATTGTTCTATGATTCTTTGGTCACCAACAAAATCATAATGACAGCATTCACTGCTCCATCTCCTTATAATTAATTGTTTAATTAGCACAATATTTGAACATTTACTTACTTGAGAGACTAGCAGTTCCTCAAATGGGGGAAATATGGTGTAGAAACAGTTTTTTCGAATTTACCACACAAGGGCTCTTTGCATCATTGGCAGCTGGGGTTGTCACAACCCAGGAGATTAAAGCACACTTTTGTAGTGTATATACTCACATAACAGCTCTTTAACACTGCCAGAAAAGTTCAAATATAACTAGGCATCAAGTCCAATCATTATTTTGCTAGGTTAGGGAAGTTTACATCTATTCCCATGAAGAAGCTGTCACCTTATTATTAGTCATAAACAAAATGCTCTTTTGAGATGCTAATTCATCATGTTTACAGAGTTAGGGAAGTAACCATGGATACAGGATGCTTTGAAGACTTCAAGGAATTGGGAACACGCTGTTAAATGTGTCTTGGTGGTGTTAGTCACTGATAATTAGTTCTGCCTTTTCTTTGCCAACTTTTGAGAGAAAGGATCTTAGCAATTCTTTATGTGCAATGTACGTAGTTAATGTGATGATAAGAGACTAAAACTCTTTTAATAATTTTTAGGAAAGATGGATCAAAAGAGCCAATAGTGGAAATGAGAACAGAGGATGAAAGAATTACCAGCCATGAAGATGGGAGTCCAGTAAATGAGCCAAATGAGACAACTCCCCTCACAGAACCAGAGTAAGTGGCCTGATATACCCTGGAGTTTCACACAAGCTGATCTTGGCTCTGTGGACAGACTGAACTTCCCACACTCTGAGGGGAGGTACACAGCATCACCAGAGTGGTCTGCTGTGGCACGGCAGTGTGGGAGTGTAGGGTTTATTTGATTGGTTTGGTTTTTACAATAATCAATCTATATCATGGCACTTCACCACCAGTGGCTGAGCACAGCAGTACAAGGATTTTTAACTTGGTTGCACCTTGTCTTTAACACCTCCCCAGCAATTATTAACCATCCTGTGGGAACAACCTCCTAGCTCTCACAAATGACCTTAAATTGAGTCTCACATGCATCCTCACACATATCCTGAAAATGGAGCACAAGGATACTCTGCTCCAGAAACCCAGCTCCTCACTGGAGTGGCCCCTTCCTGCTTTCATACATGTAACTGAGGGCTTAGTTTGGTATTTAAGTCCACACAGTGTAATTGGATTAATCTGAAGGGCAGCCTCTGCTCCATTTCCTCACGCCCCTTTCCTGTCCCTGCAACCTTCTCTCAGTATAGAAACCACAGCAGTTTGCAGCCATGCTCACAGGCTCTGGCTGCCTTCTGAATAATGGGACCAGCCTTGTGCCCAGGGATGAAATTACTGAAGAAACATCTAAGTTTTCTTTGCTTTGAGCCCAATGCTTTCCACGTGTTGGGAAAATCTCCTATCTCATGACATCTTCAAGGCATCAAGTTTATGAAGATGATTATGTAGTAAATACAGAAATTCACCTGTTGATAATTTTAAGAAATCATAGTTCTTTAAAAAGTGACGGTGTTCTTTCAAAATGATCTTTTTCTTTTCTGAAAATATGAAGAAATTTCATTTTTTGCCATTATGTAAAACTGTAAGAGCCAGAACCTTTAATTAAAAAAAAAAGGTTTGCTACCAGCTGCCATTGATATTTTTAGTAAATAGGGAGTTAAGTAGCAGCACATTAAGCTGTATAGTTCTTTGAAGAAGCTGTGCACAGAGAGTTTGAACTTGTGTTAATGAAATAATTATGCAATCTGTTGAGTGACTACTGATATGTTTGCTCTTCATATTAGAATTTATAATCAGGGGCACAGTGGAAGCCCACAATTATCTAAAGAGTCAGGGGAATGTAGGTGTAAACATTGTACAAGTCCAGCAAGCCTTGGATGTGTTAGTGGTTAAAGCACCAAGTCCATGTTTGTTCATGATTCAGGACTATTTTTATCACTAGATCTTGCAAATCAGATGCATCTTGCAGGAAACATGATGCCAGGAAAGATCCAGTTCACTTCCTTCTGCTTGTCACAATCATTAAATCAGCTGACAGGAGTGAAATTTGAGAGAATTAAAATAGAGAAATATTTTATTATCTTAGGGGAGGGACAAAGAATCAGTCCCCATTGTCATGACAGAAAAAAACCCCAAAACAAAACAAAAGAAGCACCAACCAAAACCCCTGAAAAACTAACTCCCAGGAACAACTACAGGTATTTGATGGGCATTATGTCCTTGCAAAAATAGGACTGTAAGAGATGTTAATAATGATGACAGCTTCCTTCTTGGTAATTTCTTCCTTCCCAACCAAAAGGTGTTAGCAGTCCAAAGCACAGCTGTACAGAAATCAGCTGTGGGACACTGATCATTCCCCAAGATCTGGGACAGTGTCACTTGGGAAACTAAAGATGAGAAAAGATGGTGCAATGGGGACACCTGAAGGGCCATTGATACCAGGGGAGTATGGAAAGGACTTTGACTCAGCCACAGGTCACACCCAATGAAACAGAGGAGCAATATAAAGTAGGAGTGAGACACACAAAGGGAAGATGCAGAAGAGGAGAAATCAGTCTCTCAGTAGGAATAACACAAAAATACTTGGTCAACAACAGCCAGAGAGACACATGCTGGGCAGGGTGAGGATGACCAGAAGGGATCTTGGAGGGGAGAGCTTAGCTTGCAGGAAAGAAAATTTCAAGGACATTTCAGGCAGGCAGTGAAACAAGGTGGGGCTCATTATGACTAATTCTTGCTGTCTGAAAGGTATACAAGAGAAGACTTGAGGTTAAACTAGATAAGATATTTTTAACAATTATTGAATTATATTGAATAATAGCAAATTACACTCAGAACTTCAAATGCAATTTAAGAAGTTGTGGGAACTAATTAGCAAAGAGATTACTTCCTCTTACAACAATATTCTTTATTATATTGCTCAGTATATTATTTGACAAACTATTTTTTACCTTATCTCAGATGATCCTTGTCAAAGCCATGTTTGGAATTCACGTATGACAGATTATCTCAAAGTGCTTTATCTGCAAGTCAGCAAGTTTTAATCACGCTGGCAGGAAATCTGTTTAAGCTGCGCATTTCATATCACACTTTTGTAATATGAATAAAATGCCACATACAATGTGGTACAATAATTCGTAGTCTGGCATTAATATGTTTCTAATATTGCTTGAGTTTTTCTTAGTGTTTATGCAGTTGGGTGAATTCCAGTATCAAAATGGCTAGAAGTCATTTTTTTCTATAAAATAAGAAAATATTTAAGCTAAAGTTTGTATGGGTATCAGCAGACTGTTGATGTTAGGCCACATGCAGTGCTAGAGAAGTCAATATTATTAATAATTGATAGCAGCCAACATCTGATTAAAGTGAGAGAACTTTTTGTCGGGTTTTTGTGGGATTTTTTTAAAAAATCTTTTTATTATAAAATGAATAAACATTTGAAAATATTAGTCTGCTTAGCTGAAAAATATAAAATTCTTTCTAATAGATGTTGCTGAAGAAAAATTTGGTGTAGAAAAATTGATATAATTAGAACATTTAAACTTGAATTAGTTAATTGAATGAGGAAAATTATTTAATCTCTTAATAGAGATTACATATGTATTTAAAGCAAATGGAAACAAAAATTCCAAAATAACAAAAATGTTGTCATAGAGAAAAAGAAAAATATCTAATGATAACTTGCATTCATAACTCACATCCTATTAAAAAAAAAACCAACTCAAAACAGCAAGTTTTAAAATATAATAAGGTTTAAGAATGATTTGTGGACTTTTTGATGAGGAAAGTTTTGATGCATAAAAGTTTTCACTTGTGAATAGCTTTTGTTGAGTTTTTGTTCTCTGCTTGCATGTAAAAGCAAGGCTAATTTCATCTCACTGTTTGCATGAGCATGGATTTCAATGATGTCCAGTATCCTTCAACAGGGTTCTAGCAAATCTTCCTATTTCAAATATTTTGTAACATGGTGTTCATCCACTTAAACCAATTTCTTTAAATTTCCCTACAGTATAATTTGTCAATTCCCCAGTTTTGACTTTAACTAAATATTTCCTTCTTTGCCAGCACCACCTTTTGAGAAATCACTCTGCTTTTCTTAAAACTACATTAGATTAGGTTTGGGGTTTTTTTTAGTACTTGTTTTAGTGTTTTGTCTAATCAGATCTTTGACCCACATGCCTGCTGACCAAAAATGCATCACATGAGCTGCCCTTCCTCTGCCCCAGTGTTTTACCTTCTGTTAAAAATAGATTCATGTTGATTCTGTTGTTTCCATGCTTTCAGGCATCTTGCTGTGAGCTGAAATCTGTTTCCTTTGGGTTTGCCATGAGAAACAGACAATTAGTAGATACCTCCCTCTGTGCTCAGAGCCAGACATCTGATGATATATCCCATGTATTTTACTGTAGTAGAACAAGTTAATCTTTGATTTCTCTAAGATACATGTTGTGCTCATTGTTTAACTTCTGGATAAACAGCATCTCTTAGTTCATTACAGACAACTTAAATTTCATAAGAATGGGAATTCAGATATTATTTTATTTTCTGTTATTAAACACTGCCTTGTAATAAGACATTCCTACAAGATTCCTCAGACAGGTTTTGAACAGCGTATTGTTCTTTGGGACATCAAATAAAGCAAAATAGAACTTTACTGAAACATTTAACAGTTATGAATAAAAAAGGCATATGCATACTATTCCCTAGTAAAAAAACAGAAAGCAAACCCAAACTGGAATCGTGATTAAGATCTATTATGCCCAGGAGACATTATTACAGGAACATCTCAGTAAACCACACATCTTTTTGACAGCTATATTTTTCGTCAGCTAATTACTGGCAGAAGGGAATCAATGATTTTCAAGACCTTTTTCAATGAGATCACATTCAAGAGGGTGGGGACTCTTTTGCCAAATCCTCAGAGTTTTAACTAAGTCTTAAAAGAGCTGTAAGTTATTGATGCCACGTTGTGATCCATGAAAATTAAACTGTAGGACTTTCCAATGATAATTTCCATTACCTCCTGCACTATAAGAAATTCTTTACCTATCTCTTGGCATGATCCATAATCTCCAATAATAGCTGTGTTCTTTTGGAAACAACTGAATTTACATCTAGAAAAGGCATTGAAAAGAATTTAATTGAGATTTAAAAGTCAAGCAAAAAACTTGACTGTAAGTGTTTCACAGTATGCTAGGCAACACATACCTTTGTACTGTCTTGGGTCAAGTAATTAGTTTTTTTTTCTTCTGTCTTATTGAAGAACTGCATTTTGAGCAGCACTCATGTTCTTATCATGTGATTTTTGTGGCTTTATAGAAATGGAAAGAGTTAATATGAATTGCTTTAAAAGTAAAGAACCTCAGTGCTCATAATAAAATGACTATACATTACTTAAAAAAAAACTATTGTTCTACACTCTGACCTTTATGACCTGTATACATGTTATAGACTTAAATTACAGATTGTTTTATTTTTGTGTTACTATGATTCCTCTTTTTTTTTTTCTGATAGGAAACTGCCACTAAAGGAGGAAAATGGGAAAGAAGCTTTAAATCCAGAAACCATAGAAATCAAAGTTGCTAATGACATCATCCAGTCAAAAGAAGATGATAGCAAAGCATAATAAGATAAACTACAGCTGTCTGGATAATGCATTTGGATTGAAATAATCCTGTGACCAAAACTTTACAGCTGACCTTAATTTCTTGGGAAACTTAAGCTTGGAATAGTTAGTACATGTGTACATATGATGAAACAGTTCCTGTCTACAGTTCTTTTCTATATTTTTTTCTTGTTTGGTTGTTAATGGTTTTAGTATGTAATTTTGCTGACAACAAGTCCCATGCTATAAATCTGAAAAATCTGCAGAATAAGAACTGTAATTTATTATATGAAAAAGAGTGTCTACTTAGAAGAAAAATTCTGAAGCACTCCTAACCACAAACAATCACATCAGGCCTCTCCAGATCTTACAGTGCAAGCTACATACATTAAGTGCCATATGATAATGTATTTATTTCCATTTATAATAAATTTTAGGTTGCCTTTGGAAAAAAAAAAAAAAAAAAACAAAACTAAACCAGTCTCAGTATAATGTTTAAGACTTTAGCTCTGGCTGACACTCAATAGCCATTCCAGCTGTAATTATCACTTGAGGCAACCAAAAAAACAAAACTCTTCAACACAGAGCCAGGTCCCACTGCAGTTTCTCCTGGGTTCTTCAATAAAAACATTTTAAAAAAGCTAGTACTCACAATATACAAACTCAAAAATTGGCTAAATATTTCAACAGTCTATTGGCCTCATCCTAACTACAAGAGTGTGACTCTGAAAGGCTCCAGGATTTTCAATGCTTCATGTTTTTTGTATGAAAGTTTTGAAAATTACATGTGAACTAAAATGCAGCCAAGGTGTAAAAAGAAATCTGTTTTTTAATCATAATCTTCACTTCAAATGAAAACTTACAATATTTGTCTCAACATATTTATACATACAGGGTTTTCATTGTTGTCTTAGTTCAAACCCTTTAGCTAAGGGATCAAACTTTAGTTTAGTGAAGTAAATACATTTTCTCCCCAAATCAGTATATAAAATATTAAACTTGGCCCGTTTAAATCAGGACTTTTCCCTTTATGATTTCATACCCTTTGTGTTAGGTACAATGTGAGAACAGATGGAAAGGCGACTTTGTCTAAGCAATTTGGAACAATTTTAAATTATTGACTAATTCAATCCTATATTCAACCAGATACATGTTTTTCATGTCAAGCTTTCTTTAAGATATTCCTTTTTATTATTCTGATCAACATTCCCCACCAGGAAATTTGACTGATTTATTTGATCTGAAATTCATTCATATGAATTAATAATTGTTTTAGTGGTGTCACTAACTGGAGCAATATAATTTGTTTCTATTCCAGCATAGTGTATCCACACCTACCAAACTCTTCAAAGCCCTGCTTTGAAAGAAATAGATAAACCATATAGAAAACTAGTCTGGAAAATTCTACTTGTCAGGAGTAACTGGTAGAGTAAGTTGTGAATTTTCCATATCTAAGTAATGCATGAGGTTTAAGTGTACTTTTAATCATCAAATTGTGTTTTGTCCATCTGAATTTTGATCATATTTGAAGTCTTTGTAATTTTTGACTTTTGTACAGTAAAACTGAAAGTGAAATGTAAAATGATCTCCTAAATTTGAGGAAAATATCGTAATAACCTTCTTGTTAACCCAAGTTTAAGTGCATTTGAAAGAGCTGAGGAGAATATATTTATATTTAATTCTTAGTTATTTCTTATTTTTCAAAACCAAGTTATTTATGAGTTTTTTACAACTTTTCCTCACTTTGAGAAATATCTAAAATGAGCTAAGGAGTTAAGGACAGAGGCATACCACTGGCGTGGCTAGGATTGGAGGCCAAGTTCCCACAAAATCAGTACCAAAGTGAAAAAAATGGGTAGGAGGGGATGGCAATATGGGATGAAAGTCATGGGAGATTACAATTGAAAACTGCTGAAAAGAAGTATCTCTAAATGCTGAGGCACTAATTCTGGATGAAGGAAAGACGAAGATATTCCTTTATGAGCTCTCAATGTTGCTCCCACATACTGGGCAGGCAGTACTACCAAATAGCTGCTTGAAATTATCAGATTATCAGATTTCTGATAATTTCTAATGAGATTTCCTGATTTGTTCTAAGCACACAGCAAGCAGGCCTGCTCATAACATATAATTAGGAGACAGTTGTTTTATTTATCTAAATGGACTTGTAGTCTTTCCAGAAAGTATGTATTTGCAGCTGGGTTTTCTTCTTCTATCAAAATGCAAAGAAGGAACCTGGACAACTCCAGCAGCTGAGAATAATGTGGTTGGTGTGGCTTGAACCTCCTCTCACACAATATTTTTACTGGGATGAGGATGAAGATGGTAGACATAGTTTCCTCTTCACCTGCTGTGACAAATTTGGATGGTACCATTCAATCTTCTCTACACAAATGGTGTTTTTTCTGAAGCTAACCTGATCATTTCCACAAGAAGGTGCCTATACAGTGTAGCAGAACTAACAGTGTCTAGGCTCAACTGCAGATGCATTTCAATTTTTGTACTTTTTAGTTGAACTTACACAAAGAAAACCCAAAAAAATGACCTAACAGTTCTATATTGGTGGTTTTTTCTGGTTTTTTTTGGTTGTTTTTTTTGGGTTTTTTTGGTTTGGGTTTTTTTTTTTTTTCTGATATAGCCTCTAATTACTGTGTAAAGGGATTAGAAGATTTAAGAGGTCTTGTCAGCACATTTATTGCTAATACACCTGTGCTACTCTTTACAAGCAAAATATATTGCAGTATTATTTCAATATTGGAAGCAAAAGCATTTCCCACTATGCTGCATTACAAATCAAAAGCTGTTTCCAGGAGTATTTAATTTCTTCTTGCTGTTACGTCTCTTGGCAGTTGATCTGTGTGAGGGCTGAGAATAAAACAGCTCTAAATTTATGGACTGTCCAAGCACACCTTTTTGGTCTATGGGTTAATAGGTTATCTCTTGTGCTTTAACTGTGTGTCGTGCAAGAGAAAACCAAACTCTCACTATGAAAGAATGCTGAAAAACACTAATATTTCAAAATAGTTCCAACTATTTCCAAATGAGGAAATAATTTGCGCATAGTAATTTGTAAGATATATGTAGAACTGGAATAACAACATTTGTTTATTTTCTTTTCCTATTCTAGATTAAAAAAAAAACAAAGCAAAACAAACAAAAACAGGTATCTGTATAAATGTCACTTTTACTGTCTAAAGTAATTTTAAGTGTTAGTATGAAATGTCAGAAGAGTTGACAAAATATAACTATTTGTAAAAGTAATCTGAATTGTTACACTAACATACTCCAGGGACCAAGGTGGGAGGGAGCCATTGAAATTAGTACTGAACAAAATGTGGCAGTGACAATCTCTTTTCAAAAAAAAAAAAAAAAAGGAGTAAAATTAAGTAAAATTACTTAAAGCTCCTTGGTATTTTTTTAGTTTTTTAGTGGACTTGAGTTCTGATTTACCACAATAACAAATTTTTAATTAATATTTTACAATTTAGTAATCAAACGTACCCTGGAGATTTTTTTCCTGGTTTTGTTTGTTTATTTGCCTTTTTTTACTTATAAGATTTTTTTGTGGTTGCAGAAATATTTGCTATTCTGGTGATGCTAATGCCTAATGTGACAAAGATTAATTTATTCAGGCCTCAGTCTTGCAAGAAATTTTGTGTGGTTAAACCCACCCCTCACATGGCACCACACTGACATTAGTGGGGTGGATGTGAGAGGGAAGATGGATGGACTTTCCTAAGAGACCTTGCAGGATTGGGCCAACTTTCTATCTCTTCATAGATATTTACAACATAGTTACACCGTGGCCATCATCTACAAAGGCTGTTTGACATCAGTCTCTGGTGCAGTAAATGCAAACTGCTGTCCTCAGCCTCTGCATCAATGTTCATCCAAACAAAAGTGGCTTTCTTTTTATGATGGTAATTAGTTTGATTATTTATTTAAGTGCCAATCATCAAACTGTAGTATAATCATCATGCCATTTTTTTCTGTTTCCTAGACCAGATAATGGAAATGTATTTGTGCCTTTTGATAGCATGCCACTCTGCTTTATTAAAGAAAAATCTTCAATATTTGTCTACAAAGCCTGTTTAAAATAATTGAAAGCTTTACTGTCACATACTTTTCTGCTCAAATATTCTCAAAAATTCACATAAATCAAACCGAAGGTATTATTTTAAAATAACATAAATATTTGAAACACAAAATTTGCAAAAATCTCTTGAAATCACTATTCCAATGAGGGTCATGGTGGGTGTCTTACTGCTGAAAAGTTTCAAATGGATGGAGAATGTAGTGGATGTGTAGGGGTGTTTTGACCAATTTCTCAAGTTCAAGAGTCAGATAGAAAGTCTTCTTAGTTCTAGTTAAGTGCTTAGACCTAAAACAGTAAAATATTTCCTCAAATCTGAAAGGTGATATGGAGCATCTTCCCAGCATTTTACCTCTGGAGATAAACTGGAGAGAATGTTCATTTTGCACTCGTTTGCAGCCTCTCCATCGCTGTGTAAGCTGCTGCAGGAAGTAACATCTTTGCAGAGTAGTTGTGTCTGTTGGATGTTCACTCCTGATTAAAGGACCTCCAAAAAGACCATTTACTGAGAAAGCTCAAGACCTCTTTGATCTGTGGAGGGGCGCTAAGAGCACTGCACAAAGAGTCACAGTGCAGGAGCCCAGGTCTCAATCCAGACCTCTGGGATCTAAGACAAAAACTGATTCTAGAAGGACCTGGATTTTTTTCATCCATCTCAGTGAGGCTCTGCGTGTCCTCAACTGATGGAGTTGTTTTTGTGAACCAGATTTCCAGGTGTAAGTGGAACTCAAATGTCCTGCCAGACTCCTACTGACATTTTGCACAGAGGAGGTTTTTCTATCAGGAGTTTTCACTGATCAGGAAATTATGATAGAATATCCAATGACAGTTTTATCTCATACATTACTATGTCCAGAAAGAAAACATCTCTTTAAATAACTCATTGTGGTTGTGATACTTCTCCAGGTGAAGATGAAAACATTCTAAGTAATGATCCTGCTTAAATCTCCTTGTTTAGCTTCAGATAATCTTTCTGATAGAAGAAAAGCCACCATGGTTAAATAAATCTTTTTAAAAACTCTTCACCCCTTTTCCAGATTTTTTTCAGATTTTTTCAAGTTCCTGAAGTATCCTGTCCACTTGACAGCAGTTCTGTAAGTTTTAAGTGATCTTCAGTATTTCCACTGCTCATATGTGTTCTTATATCAATTTACTTGGACCTGAGCCAAAATAAGCCTTACAAATTTGGCATTGGATCAGGTTCTGAGAATTCTCAGTTTACCAGTCTATCTTTTTTTCTTAAGAGGCATTGAGATCCTCATAATGTTTGACTTTCAAACTTGAATATTGGCCATTTTTAGCCCAGAGAAATGAAATAAATATTTATTGCCAAATTTGTATTGGCAGCTTTTAAGTGACAGGTGAGATGGGGAGCGGGCGAGGCGACCAGACGCAGTGCCGACAGAACTCAGGAAAGCCAGGGAGAACAGGTGCCAAAGAGTGAGCCAGGAGAGGGCTGGGAGCATCTCTCCTTAGCATTCACAAGGGAAAAGGGGAGCAACTGAAGCAAGGGAGGCTGCTGAAGGGCACAGCCAAAAGGAAGGGTAATGAGAGCTCTGAAAACCAGAGGAGGAATTAACCCTGCCACATCCTTTAACTCCCCCATGTAATTAGGCTACAGTTTTTCAGATGTAAAATGCAGGGTTGGAGGAAGGCAAGACAAACCCTCAGAGTCTCTACAGATCAATGACAAATACATAGAGGAGTCAGATTCCCCCAGAAGACAATTTCATTGCTCATGGTGTAGAGTTCTCACTAAGAGTTTTGAACTACTTAGACAAGGTTTTAAAAGGAGAAAATAAAAAAAGGCTTTCCTGCTACACTGAGCAGTCGGTACGTATTTGAATGCTGTGTACAGTATGAGCTAAAGCATACCATCTATTGTTTTTGTTATTCCACACGTTGTCAACAGCCCACTTGCGATATCTGCCACCTGAATTATATATTGATAAGTTAGCTACCACTGGAGCTAGTTTGTTTATTGTTTCCGAATCTTATGTCCCTATGAAATGCTGTGTGTATATATATATATCTCTATACTGTAAAAAGAAGTACTATCGCAGATGCTGGTTTTGTATTTATGAAAGACATTGAAAGTATGGCTTAAAGTATACCAATTATTTGTCACTCTTCACCATTTGTATATTAATAGTAAAGATACTTTTACTTTAATGAAGTGTTGTCATTACATTTATTTTTGCTAAGTGTCTTTCTGTCAAGATTTCTGATTCATTGGGAATCTCATTTCCAAAAAGAAACATACCCCTTATTTTACCCCTGTTATAGAATTACTGAATAATGCTCACACAGACCTGCAATTTATTATTCTCTTTTCTGTCAAAATACATCTATTGTTAGCATCCTGAGTCTCCAGCTGAGCTTGAGGCCCATTATGATCATCCCCAATAGATAACATGCTGATAGATATTATTTTTTTTCCAAACAACACAAGCGTGACATTTTAGAGGTATTTAGTTTATGCCAGAGATAAAGATTTTATTGACAGAAGCCACCTTATTTTGCCAAATCTAGAACCTTCCAAAAGTCTTGTAACTGTGTTATCACCACCAGGAGATAATGAGAACAGGTCAGGCATGGTCTGCAATTAAATGGGCTTTTACTGCATTGTTTGGTTTTATTCCATGGAAGATAGAAAATGGGCAAAGCACAGCCCAGAGAATATAGCTCAGCCACTTCCCTGAAATGGCTGAGGGGTGTCTGTGGCATCCATATTACCACCAATAGAATTAAGTAATCCAAGAGAAACTTGCTAGATTGTGTATTCATGCCTAAGAAGCAGTTTTCTGAGTGTAACCTAAGTTCTAAAAAACCACACTAGCCTAAGAATGGAGGGACAGTACATAGGAGAAATATATTTTTTCAAAGTCTTCACAGCTTCATTTTCTTCCTTCTACAGATCCTTAAGCTCTGCCACTGCAGATGTCGTAGGTGTGTACTTCCCTGTCAGTGGCAGCATTAACAATTAAGAAAAATGTCTTTCTATTGAAAAACTGAACATGAAAGGACTGCTTCAGTGTCCTGTCAACATCAGCTTGTCACTGAGAGCTTTTCATAAAATCATGTTTATTGATGATAAAAAACCCCAGATGTCCTGAAATGATGCACAAATTTAGTTCAGATTTCTTGAAAGCCAATCAGTTCAGTCCACTGGCCACCATAGGTGTTGCTCCTTTAATTTACAGGTGAGTATTAATACAATTATTGCAAATTGCTGCTAACAAAAAGGTAATGTAAGACATGTTCAGAAACAGATTCAACTTTTTAAAATTTAACCTTGTCAAAATATATCATGCTCTCACAAGCTTCAGATGTGCTACTCAAAACACAAAATAAATTATAGTCAGGTACCTAGATAATGATAGTTTCTTTATCTGTGTGATTCCTAAATTAGACACAGCTAGCACTGCACCAAGAAAACCCAAACAAAATGAAAACAAAGGTCACACTTTGATTCTTGGCAAAAGATGATTAGCTCTCTCATTGGAGCCCTAGCAGATCGTGAAAAACAAGATGCATTTGTAAGCTCATTCCTATGTGGAAAATGCTTTTTTTTGGGGGTATGGTTAAAATTTCTTCATTGATTTATTCAACACTTTCTAGAAAAAAAACAAATCTCTAGACTGAGCATAGTGTCAGACTTTAATTTCTGTAAAAATCCTTAATGCAACAAAAAGATAAACTGTCTTTGATTAAACAAAGCACTGAAGCCCATTCACACTCAGTGCCAATATAAAGCAATGCCAGTGGTGTTGCTGAGAAAGCAGAATGAATCACATCAGGAGAGTGATCAGGTCAGGCACAAATTTGTAGAATTCTCTTAGGCAATCTGATGATAATGAGAACAAAATTTTGGAATGAAAAAGAAAACTGTATTCTACTAAGCAAATGCTATCTTTTAGGACTAAACTGGGAATTGAGAAATTATATCTTATTATTTTAAAATTTAAAAAGTAGTTTCATTGTCATAGACCACATCATGATGAATGAATTTTACTTTGACACTTATTTTTATCATAGATCAGGGAAATAACACTTCATCGTTAACTTGTATCTGAAGGCCTAAATAATCTTTAATCACAAGAAATAGAAAGTTGCTATGTACTGCTATACATTCTCCAAAACCATCAGAAATAAACATCAGGATTATTTAAAAATTATTTTCAATTTTTTTTATGAGTTACAGATATCTTTCAGAAAAAAAAAATTAGAGAAAGTAATAACACTTGAACATAGTGTACTACAAATTTAATTGACAGGGCATTTGCACTGAAATTCGAACTACTGTGTGGTAAGTAGCACAGAATAAATGTGGCGAAGGTTTTTAGAGTTTTCCAATCAAAACTTTTAAATATAGGCAAGTTTTATAATGAGGCCATTCCCTAATGGGAGGTAAGTGTCAATTGTTACACTGAAGTTGTGGTTCTGCCCTTCTTGGAATTCACATCATACCCATCTGCAGCATTTTCTTCTATCCTCCTTTCTGTAAAGTATATATTCAGTAGAAAGTGGAATCTTTTGAAAAATTAAAGGCATTTACTCTGTAAAATATGATTTTTTTTTCTTTGCATTAAGGAAAACAGAAAAAAATCACTTGTATGATCTGGTGATATAACACTCAGATATTATTATCACTGCCATGCACATGGCCACTTGTGTTCTTCAAGTCAACACAAACTGCCAAATCTGAAACACCCTATTGCTAGCTGAATGATCTGTGGTCATCTTACGCTACAGCATCCATAATTTTTGTATTTGCATGCAGCAAACATGCTGCAAATTTGACCAAAGAAAGTGTTTGATTGTTTTTTGGGAGTTTGATTCCAGCATCAGACTAGGAATTATGAAGATATCACTCTCTGCTTGCTGGATGTGGGAATAAGAAGGAAGCAGCAATATAGAGGCATAAAAGCCACTCCATCAATTACTGATGAATTTGCTGTTACCTCTGTTAACTAAAAATATCCATAAAACCCATGAAGCAATTAGAAGCTGATATTAGATTTCTCTGATGGTGTTGAAATACCAGTGTCGAGGTGCTGTGGTGTCTGGGAGCTCCTTGGCACTGGGGTGTTGGGGGACCCATCTGGGAGGCTTTGGCAGCCAGGGTCTCTCCCCCCATCCTTATCCCAGGAACGAGATAGCCAGGACAAAGGGTGAGGCAGCCTCAGCCCCTGTGATCTCAGGGTTAAAATCAAGCCAGGATCCTCTGGTGTGTGAGTGAAGATGAGGTGGGACAGGAGTTGATGGCCTTGATATGAATTTTGGGTTGTGGATAAGGTGGGGGGAGCTCCAGGCTCAATCTGGGTTCCCAGAGCCTGGAAAGTTAGAGAAAAACTTCACAAAGAATTTAATCTATTCTCAGATGGGGTTGGATGTTGAGGAGGAAACAAACAAACAAAAAAAATATTTGGAGATAGGTATTGGGTAAGTGCCCATTGCCAACACGGTAAAGCAATAAGATATTGATTACTGAGGTGTTTCAGGTTAAACACAATTCTCAGCTGAGGAAAATATAGTGCTACAAATGGACTGATCATACTCTTTGCAGATTGGTTTTATTCTGTATGAGATTCTTGGGAGATAAGGTCCTTGTAGTTTGTAATTTGTCTTACGTGGGAGAGCAATGAAAAAGGCTGTAGCACTGGATTAGGGGTCAGAGGGTCTGATTTCCATTTGGGGTGACAGTTTCTTGGATTGAGAAAATCAATTGAAAGGAAAGTGTGATGTTTCTTTTCCTCTCCTTGGCTATTTTTTGCTAAAGATTTATGGACCCATTTATCCTACTGATATCAGTGAGACCACTCTCAATAAATATAAGAAGAAGCATAAACAGTTTGCCAGATTTACACCTTAGATTAAAAGAGGGTTTTGCTGTGTTTTGTGAGGAATCCTTCTCCTGCTGCTTCCTGGAGTGTGTGTTTGTGTTTGAACATGTTGGAGCATTCAGCTCTTGCAATACGTGTGTTACTGAACACACATTTAACAGCTGACTTGGTACCACAGTCTGAGCACGAGAGCAGTAGCCAAATCCTGAGATGAGAATATGTCCTCTGTAAAATATTTGAGTGGCAAGCTGGACAAAGTAGAACTATTATCAATAATGGTGATGTTGTTATCTTCGCCCCAAAGAGTTATGAATTCTTTATCAAATTATGAGAAACTGAATGCCTGTGCTTAGCTTCCCAAACCTCTGCTGCATCAACATGTTATGCTGCTTTTTGAGACATATTCCTCTGAAGCATTGGCAGTTACTTCTATGTGAAAGGGCAGCCATGAATTAAATTATTGTTCAGAGAGTACAGACAACATCTTCCTATACCACTATCAACCAAATTTCCCTGGAAGTGCTTAAGTAGCTTAATAGACAACAAAAGAAACATAAACTTATCCTAGCTAACTTATTTTAAAATTCTTTGCTATCTGTAATAGCAGAATTAACATATTCAAGGATTTTTTTTTCTTTACTATGCAATTTGAGGGCACCTTTCAAGGGGTTAAACAAATGCAAGTGTGGTGTGACTATTTTGCAGCTGTCTGGTACATATAACTTGGCTCTTTCCCAGAGGCAAGTGTTCAGGCACTGTTACACCTTCAGAATTCTGACCTGTGTAACATCTCCTATTTCTATAGTGCTGAGCACAAAACCCAAACTTTTCTGCTAACAATACATTGCCTTCCTCTCAGGCTTTATTTCACTATTTCTTCTGAAAGCTGCATAGCACCTAGGTGTGCTCCAAAGCACTTCTGAGGTGGAATTTTTGCTTAGTCCAGATAAATTATATTCCCTGCATCTTTTCTTTTTATGGACTTTTTTAGAGTAGCCTTAAGGATGGATTAAGCTCAATTTACATAACTGAACATTTATTCTACTATGTAATTTTTGTCTGTTAAGCTTGAATAAAAAAAATACAAACATGAGAAATATACTGTGTTTTCCTTGTTCCCTTCTCTGTGCACAGACATTTTCTTTGGACCACTTGTTGATCTATTGACTGATGAGCTTGTGGCATGACCCCTCCTGTTCTTCCCGTACTTGTGGTCATGACTTCATTGCCTCAACCTCAAAAATGTGTCAGGCAGACGGGCTGTGTTAGAATTGTTGTGGTTTACTTCACTCATTTAGCTGAGAAAGCAGGCAGGTGACACCAACATTCTGGATAATCAAGTATATTTATCTTTAGAAGGTTTTGGCTTTTTCTTAGCAACTATTCCCCAATCCAGAAGTGCTCTCTTGGGCAGATCAGCTGGGAATGGACTGGGTGGACTGGCAGGTTTTGTAGAGTTTTACTCAAATTAAGTGTTTGAACAAAGTTACTTGTTGGAAGAGGGTTGATTTATTTTTAAATTGATTTCCATTTATTTGGCTCTTACTCGATGTGTTTGCAGAATGACCATACAATACGTGTCTCAAAAATCTCTTTACTACAATAAAAAAACCCATGGGATTCTATTATGGATGTCTAATTTGGGAACCTTTGAATATTTGTATACTTCCTTTTGTTAAATCTAACTCATATCCCTTCCAATTGGTTGAAACCAGGCTGGGATTTTCTAGAAGCAAAATGGACTGCCCTCCTGTAGACAAAAAAATTTGTTTCTTTGTCCATTGTATTCAGTAATACAAGATTCTCTAAAAATTAGTTCAAAATCTTGTTAAAATTGATTTCTGTCCTGTGTTTTCCTTAGAGCCAAATTGGTCACTATGTATTTGCTTTTTACAAAGAGTCTGTAACATGAGGTTGCCAATCTCTTGTCTGAGTGCTAGCATGTGCAAACACAAATGTGTTCAAACCTAGAAATTTTCAATCCAGAAAGTTTCAATCTCAGCTGCAGTCTCTTCTCTTTACTCCCTTTGGGTCACTGTACACAAACTGCCATCACACAGTGCTGCGTTGCTCCTTCTGCAAGGAGTAATAATAGACTTTAAAAGAGATTTAAAAGAAAAATAAAAGTTTGTAAAGATATAATATACATCTGGATTTCATCAGTTATTTTGTTAGGCTCAAAATATAATAGCAGTATAATTTAAGATTTTGTTAGATCTGAGTTGGGATGGTTGCAGATGACTTACACACAGCCTCTACACACAGCTTCTCTTCCTGATTTTTATCGTCCACTTCATGTTCCTCTGCCACAGTATGAAGAGGTAGCATTTTCTCAAAGCAAAAGTTTACACTTTTTAGATACAGGCAGATAGATATGGATTGTTTGCTTTGCATTTTTCTTAGAAGTTTAATTTCTTCAGTGATATAAGTATCTATCTGCATCTGAATTAAGATCGATTCATCATTTGCTACAAAATATATCAGAAATAAACATCATAATTGCTTCCTTTTCATCACAATATTGTACCAGCTTGACTTCTTTTGCCAGAAAACATCCTCAGACCATCCAGAACTGCCAAAACATCTGAGATAATACACTTTAAATTACTATATTATAAAGCTGAACCATCTGTGCTGAGGTTTTCAGTGTTGCAACGGGATGAAAATAGGAATAGGAAAAATCCCAGATAGGTTTTTATAAGACCTAACATGATATACATAAATTGAGTTAAGTCAGTCCCTGGTATGGTTAAATAGCCATCACTGAATTTGCTACCTACAATTAAACCCAAAATTAGAAAGACTATGCCAGATATGCTGGGGAATCCACAGAGAGCAAAGGGAGGCAAATTGACTGCACTGGCAATTTTATTAAAGCTTTGCTTTTGTGGTGGAACTCATCCCATTTAAGGACCCTAGAAGTAGGCTTTTTGTTATGATTTACAGAAATAGAAGGTATAAAGGACAATCTTCACTATTAATACCGATTCACCATGCAGATTTTCTCTTATATCTTCCATTTAGCTTCAGCAGACCTGTGTTTGTACAGGTGCAACCCCTTCCCAAGCACTGCAGTCTGTCTGAGCTTCCTCTCACACTTGGAGCAACAAAGTGGTGCAGAAAATAAAGTGCTAATACCCTAAAACTGGTGCTCTGTATTCATCCATGGCTTATGAATGGGTCTGTCTTTCAGTGCAGCTCTTGCCTGAGACATCTATGTACACGTATTTTGGGCTAGGTCTGCTATATTTGCTAAGCTAAAATTAATTTACTGATATGCAAGAGTTAACATAGCAGCTAATTTAAAACCATGTAGTTTGGGGGGTTTTTTTAACATTCACTAGAAGGATTTTTTACCTTTTGTTAAAGATAATTAACATCCTCCAGTTGTGCAGAAATACGGGGGAGGGAGGGGAGGCTGAATGGAGGAAGAAGAAAAGTTTTTACTGCCTAGTTAGTTATTATCCTAATTACATTCCTGATGGCTTAAATAGCAATTCACTGTATACAAAATGTTAGCCAGAGATACAAAAGAATTTATATTCCATGTGTATTCTGTTTATGTAAGAAAATGAAGAAGGAAAATCATGGAGCAGGAAGGCAGAAGGAAAAGCTGGATAGTGAGCTGCTTCCCACAAGAAGAAAGTTCATTTTGTGGTTTGTTTTAATTCTCTCATCTCCCAGTTAGAAAATAACCTTTTCTTCTGTGATCCAAATTAGTGCTTGTTGACTTGGTGTGTGATTTAACATGTTGATGAAGAGAGGATGACAAGATGCCACAGCCATTAGATTGATCTTTGTACGGATAAGGGGACTCTAGATTTAGCTGGTAGCAGGATTGCCCATACCCAGCTCTCTCTGAGCTGCAAGTTAATCAACAGAATTTCCTTCTCTTCTCACCCTTTTCTTTGACACAGCTGCTGCAGGAACTCTAGATAGTACCAGGGTGAGTTCTTTGGCCTTGCTCACATTGCAGGGAACGTGGTTGTTAATGGCTCCACACATCCTGTAGATAGGAAAATCCAGCCTCTGAAATGACTGCTCAGAACTGCACATGCTGAAACTGCAACAGTTGTTTCCTCATGTGTTGGGCATTTCAGATGATTGTTCCTCTTCACAGTGGGTACATTTAAGGCTGCAGCTCTGCAGAACCAGTGTTCCAGGTGCTTGTTCTCAGCCTGACTGGAGGCAAGGCTTTCCTCCACCCCGATTTTTGATGTCAGCCCTTGAAAAGACACTTAAATGGATGGATAAAGACGTTTGGTTTATGCCCTAAGCAGATCAAGCTGCTGGTGTATGCTGGCATAGTCCTACCAAAGCCAAACCAGATCCAGGCAACTGCCTGGAAAGGGTTACATTTTACAAGCTCCTTGCACCCCAAATTTCATACCTAACTTAGTCCTCCTATTCTTTTGATTGTGGAAAATGTAATTGTGGCTTTTCATGCCATGATGTATGAAAAACTAGGTGTAATAGTAAAGAAGCAAAAAACTTCTTAAACTGGACTTGTATTCAAAAAAAGTATAGTAATTATATATTTAATAAGGATTAAAAGATAAAAGATACAGGTGAGAAAGTATCACCAAGTCACATTTTGACCATCATC
The DNA here is from genome assembly GCA_013398405.1 of Pheucticus melanocephalus. Lineage (NCBI taxonomy): Eukaryota > Metazoa > Chordata > Aves > Passeriformes > Cardinalidae > Pheucticus > Pheucticus melanocephalus. The sequence continues at coordinate 228,460 of VZSJ01001654.1, read as the reverse complement.
TTAAAGTTCAAGGAGGAAACAACACAGCTCTGGATAAGGATGAACAACTTACAGTTTTGCTTTATTACATGCTTTCAAGGCAGTTATTTTAATCTCTTTTTTTTTTCCCCTCACTTTGCTAGATCCAACACAGTTGTTTGTTTTCTTAATGTTTTTCCCTGGCTTGTCATATCATATTTAACAGGACTGCAACTTTGGACTGCCAGCTTTTCTGATGTCTAAGCACAGAACATAAAACAATTGTACATGTGGTTTATCTGAGCTTCTGGGATATAGTTCAAGTAAATAAACTGAGACATACAAAACTACAAGTTGTTATTACAGAGAAAGACTACATCACACACAGGAGAAGGACTACCAAGAATTTATTGTTAACTTAACAGAAATTGATAAAACCTAATCACAATATGGCAACTGTTACTAGTCCAGCAATAAGAACACAGTCTCAATTAATACAGAAAACCCTCATTAATAATAATGCCATTAAAATTGTTAAATATGATAACTTATTTTTGTATTTTGCTTGCCCCTCCAATACCCCTGTGTATCTGATAGTCAAGTGTTTGAGCTGAACAATGTTCCACCTGACTTTGAAAGAAGCTGTTTATTCCTGCTGTTCTTAAATTAATTGACTGACCCTTCTCTCCTATTTCATAAAATATTTTTGTAACAGGCATATCCACAAGCCAATTTAGGAAGCTTTCAGAACAAAATATTGACCCTAAGTATAAAGTTATTTTGAAATCAATGATCTTGCTAAGATACCAGGGCTTTATTGTCATTTGCATATGAAATACAGGATGTCTTACTCTTCTGATATCTTATACATACAATTTAAAAAATATTTTGAATTGAACCTTCTTGTGCTAGTGTGGGCTAAGAGACAATTAATTTTCTTGAATACAACTCGAATTCCAAAATATCAAACTATTTCCTCTTTAGGTAGAGGGATACATGAAGAGACATCAGTGTCTTAATACATATGGAGGTGGATGGGACTTTTTAACAAAATGGTTTTGATCTAATAGACAGAAATGAATCCTCCAAGAAAATAAAAGAGAAAACATTTATTGATATTAATTCATAATGCATGTTGACAGGATTGCAGCCTCAATTAGTTTTCTAGGTTTCATAATTGTGCTGTGAACTCTTTCAAAATATAATTTTGAAGCTGTCTTATGTTTAATGTTTTACTTATGCAACTTTGGTCCTCGTGTGTAATCACTCCAGCAGGCAATCTACACTGTCTCTATAACCTGCTTTTTTCTTTTTTCCCTCAGCTGAGTAGTAGTTCATCAGGAAGAAAGACTTGAGAAGCTCTGATTGCATAAATAAACACAAGCCTATCCCCTCTGTGCACTATTTATGCTTCTTCTGCTTGCTCTCACAGCTCCTGATTGGTAGTCACATCACAGAGGTCACACAGCAACATTTTGGCACAGTCTAAGTGTTTACTAGCTACTAATCAAGTTCTATAAATTTTAATCTGCAGTATGAGGAAGATTTAATGAAAATGTATGTTTATACAGCAGTTTAATGGCAAAGCTTTCCTCTCTGGGTTTGGTTTAAGATCATTCCAGGTATTTAATGTATAGTCTGAAATTCAATGCAAATGCTGTCTGCAGTCTAGATTTTCTATTCCCTTTTCCTAATGATATATTCAAATGTCATTGAAATAAAAGAATGCAGAAAGGAGCTTTTCTGTGACTTGCTTTACAACTTTTTTTACAACTAAGACTAATTTAGTCTTCCAGAAAGAAAAATACTAGAATGAAAAGGATGTTAGAAGGAAAATACACACATATGTAATTAACTGTCTCCAGCTATGTCTTAAAGTCCTCCATTATTTTGCTAAATTCATAAACTCATGTTTTAAGTTTAAGAATCTCTAGAGATACTTTCAGTTTCAGTGCACTTAGAAAGTCACCATAAACATACAAATATAAGCCCTCAACTCTTAGAACTTGGTGGCTAATTTCTAATGAATGATTTATTTGATGAATGTTTTACCTTTTTCCTTTTGACATTATCAATAGTACAATATAAAAGAATATCTATTCATTGCTCAAAAGTATTAGGTTAATGGGTCTTCCTAATATACCTTGCTCTGTAGTCTAGTGAGTTTCAGCAAATTCCATGTATTAGATGAGATGAGCTGGATAGTACAAACGGAGCATAAGATTAAAGATGATTTGTAACATAAAAATGCTTTCTTTTTTAACCACTAGACATTTTGGAAAGCATGCCAAAAATTATATATAAAACAAGAAGCAGATAAAATTATGTTGAATGCCCTTTGTTAGCCGTGAGTTTGGTTTTGTTTTCCTTATCCAAGATAAGAGCTTGTTGGTTTTGTTGGTTTTTTTTTTCTTTCTGTAATTAGAAATAACAGCTTTTTAGAAAGAAAAATAACATAGATTATTTAAAATATCTATTTACAAATTATTTTTGTATTTAAAACCAACTTTGTTCGTTACTTCATTTATTATTATGTTGCAAAATAGCTACAAATACTAGTTACAGTACAGTGGGGCTTTTTTTTTACTTTCCAAAATGCTTGTTTCAATGAAACAGCTGCTATTAACTCCATCAAATGCCCCAGGAGGTACCAATTTCCTGAATCCAGTAACATGTTTTCATCTATAAGGCACAGAGATACAGTACTTTATCCTATCAAACGTGGATGATACTGTTCTTTAATGGAATAGTGAGAGCCTGGGCTCTTCACTTTTAACATAATGCAAAATGTATAATGCAAAACTCACTTTTTTTTCCTCAGATATTTGCAGGCTTTTTCTGTGTTTGAAGCTGTCAATATACACAGTACAATTTCCAGTGGCAAAATCAACAGCAAATTGGTGTGAACCCCCATTCCCCTCTCAGAGTCATTCACCTGGCATTTTTTAGAAACATTGCATCTTTTCATAGTTTGACTAAAAAAAATTAAGTAAAAGAAATAGTGAAATATGTCTCACATATACAGTTGTTTATACCAAAGAAGTATGGACAGGAATATCATTGCAGTAACAAAACTCTCCGTGTTTAAGGTCTAAACTTACTGTATGGCCATAAGGACCAGAATAACTTTTAGAAATTACTCTTAAGTATGATAGTTTAATAGAGCTTGTATCCTTATAAATAGTTTTGACTTGAACATAATATTTAATTCATAAATTAAGAAAGGCTTTACTCAGTTTATACACGTTTCCTGTGATACTCTATGCTAAATTTTTTATTTTCATTTTTTATTTTCTTATCTCGTTCTTTCCTCTATCTGTAGTTTATTTCAATTAACTAGTTTCCTTTAATGTTAAATCTAATCTAAATCATATTACATCCAGTTCTCCCTCATGAATAACCACACCCAAGTTCCAGCTGGAGCACCTTTTGTTTTTGTGTAATTAAAAGTAGTGTATTTCTGAAATTTCTACCATTTGTAACTTTCTTATGTCTTCAGACTAAAATGACGTTGTTTTGTCGCTGACATTCAGTGTCACTTTTCTATGGTTTTAATCTGCCTTTTTCATTTATGTTTCATAGTGGTGCAGCAGATAAACCTTTCCAAGTCCTGTTTATGAGGCTCAACACATGCCTATGTTAGCTTTGAATGAAACATTTCTTGGAAGCCTTCAATTTACTTTGCCCATAGGCGGAAATGATAGAGCTGATGAAACTGTGATACTTCACTGTTTAGATTTCAAAACACCCAATTTGAAATCTGCCTGGAATCTGTCTTACAGCAGGCAGAGACAGGGCTCTGAAAAACTGTTTGTCTTCCCGTGTCAATTTGCAGTTCTACACAAGCTGAAGTGAGTTATTTGACACAGTGACCTTGAGTCACTTGTAAGATTTTATTGACAACTTCAGCTCTTCGCCAAATCTCTTCTTTATTTTTACACAACTTCTGGCTGTCCTTGTTAGGGCACATTAGTGTCAAACTGAGGAATGCTGATTAGGGAAGACGAGTCATGCACCATGGACAGGCTGACTATCACAGTCCCATTCTAATCAGGGCATAATATATTTTGGCTCTGTGGAGAAGATACAAATTTGGGTGTCTTCTTCTCTCTTTTTTTCCTCTTCCCCCAACCTCTTTTTGGATAAGCAATGGTTTGTCCAACTAAAAGTAGTAGTGAAAATTAAATGTCTGGCAGGGCTGAAAAAAAGCACAACAAGATTTGGACTCAAAGCAGGACATCTGAGAGAAACAGATTTCTTCTGGAAGGGTGCAGTGGCTGAACCTCAGACCTCTGTGAATCATTCTTAAATGAAATGGACTAAAAGCTTGTACCTGAATATGAAGTATATTATTTAAATAAAGTTATAAGATGCCAATGTAAAATGTTCAAAGTACAAGAAACTTTCATGTGGTTTTAAAAAAACTCCTAGAGATGACATTAACATGAAAAATGTTCTATACCTTTGCTGTTTAAAATTCAGAAATTTAATGGAGATATTTTTACATTTTTCAGAAAATTAACTGAAAATAAGATAAAATTGCACTATCTGAAGGGAAAAGTAAAGAGTAGTTACTTCCAAATTATTCTGGGCCATTCAAATCTCAGTGCTGAACTTCTCAGAATAATTAAGGCACAGCTTTTTGGGGTCATCTTGGTTGTACATGGGATGATTTATTGCAATGCTGCATCTACGGATAAAATGGAACCCTGAAGAAAACTGCTTCACAGATTATGGCTTTAGTCCTGCTACTCTCTACTTGGATTTTGATGGAGAGGAGTAGCAAATGTGTGTATTCCCAAAGAATAAGAGTGAATTGTGTTAGATATTGCTTACGCAACCCTCAAAAATTGTTTTAAAAAAATCTGCTTATTAAGAGCCCAATTTTCACAAGAAATTCTGGGGGTTTTTTTGTTTGTCTCCATCCACTAATGGGTTTGCCACTTGTGAAATTTATTGATTAAGTATCAAAATATATAAACATCTGCACATACTAAAAAATATGTGCTATACCTCCTTCTTTGCTGACTTAATATTTAAACTCTAAATTGACCATTCTCTAAAGGTTGAGGCATAAATTACGACCTGACTATGAATTATACCTGTCAGTATTCATTGGCATGCATAAACAAAAATAATTTTGGGCTTTTCCTGACAGGATTCAGCATTCTTTTTCAATAAAAAACTGAGATGTAAATCAATTTAGAAGAATTCTTCCCTTACCTCTTGTGTTTAAGGTGGTAGCTTCAAATTTTCTGCTTTAATTCAAGTCTTTGAAGGAGTCAAAACCAAATAACTTTGTTATTGTTATTTTCCTGTGCTCATTTAGTGCATTTAGGCTTGGGAAGCTGTATTACTCAGCACCATTTTGATATTGTTCATACATGTGTCAAAAGAATGATTAAAAAAAAATCAGTTTATTAAGAGCCCAGTTTTCACAAGACAAAATTCTGCATTAACTTGGTAAGTCTCCATTCACTCATTCTTATTGTTTGGGATTCAAGTAAAAAAATCTGTGAGCTGGATACTTTTTAAATTTTAAGTTGCACATGGTTTTACAAGGAAAGGAATCTTTTCCTTAAGGAAAAAAGAAATCTTTTTTTCCTGAAGAAAATAGTTGATACAAGTCTAGATACTATTGAGGTATGGCATCCCAGCAGGAATTTTATTGGAAAGTGTGGTAATTCCACGGTGCAAGGTAATAGGTACCATTGCTGTCATGTTGTATTCTGATAAATATATATACTTATCTTGTGTCATTACAGTAAATACACATCTCCAGACCTGCCATTAAGGAGAGAGTTTATCTTTATTGCTGCTCTTCTGATCATTTTCTTCTCAAAAACCTAATTTGTGTAAATTCCTGCTTAGGTAACTTTGAAAAGTAGTCCTCATTTTCAAATCATATCTTCAGTCATATTAATTGTAGCATATAAATGGAAAAAAATCCCCAAACTTTGCTACTGCAGACCATGAGCTACTCAGCAGTTTTAATAAAGTTAGATAAAAATATGTGTATAAAAGGAGGTTTCACTGAACATTGATCTACTTCTTAACTAAGGTGCCCAAGAGACTGTTCCAGCCTTGTATCTTGTTTACTTTGAAAGAAGCTACTTTGTATTCCTTGATCTCAGTGTGGCAGCATCTCTTAAAAAGTAAATGAACCCTCAGGTTATTGGGTTCCAGATAATTATGTTATTGCCTTGAGGGACTGTTACCTTGTTAGGCTTGTTAGACTGCTAGGGCTTGTTTATGAAACAAGTCCTTCTGGCCTCACATCCAGTTTGGGAGATGTCTCCATTTAGGAAACTGCTCAAGTCACTATTCAGAAAGGCATGCAAAACATGACTAAGAATATTCCTGTACCCTTTCCCCAGGTTGGAATGATTCTATGTTGTCTCATAAACAGAAAATTAATAAATTTAATATACAGATTTATTGGACCTGGAGTTTGGATGCAGTGATGTCAGTGAGATGTTTTGGTCTGATGTCCAGTAGCAGTTGAGCATTCACACTAGCAAACAAAGCAGAAGGAAGAATGAATGCCCAGAAGCCTGTTGATCAGTCCCTTCCCCCACATACTAACACTAAATAAAAGTGTTTTGAATAAGAAAAAGATTGAAAACTTTTATCATGAGGGCTATGATACGTACTGTTTGAGTGGTAATTTTTCTCCCCTCTATAAATACTTTAATTAAAAGGAGGTATTGGTATAGTTCTGCAGTTCTTTAAAGATTTGATAACTTTGAGGTGACTTTCATCTCTGTTCAAGTAAGTTCATCATGGTAATAACATTTTATAGCCTTTCCAAGTTTTCATTTTCACCTATTTTATGAACACCTGCATAACAGCATAAAGGGCTCATATTCTTTGCCAAAATGCTAGTCAAATAACTCTTCTATTATTAATAAAAAAATGTAGGATTTTCTCCCCTTTAACTGAAGCTTTTGTATATATGTATAATGGATTTTGTGGTGAGACTATCAGGAAAAAAGGATAGATGAGTTTGTAAATCCTTCTCCTAACTTGTTAATGTGGTATTTCAAAGAATATGAAATCCATGCATCAAAGCATGTAGTATATGAGTTTAAGCATGTGCTTATGTTCCTTTGTATTCTGAGCAGTACTAAAAAAAAATAATTAAATATATATTTAAGAGTTTAAATAAGTGTTAAATCACTGTTCCCATTGGGATTACTGTTTTGACAGGCAGGCTGTAATGATTAAACACCTTGCTGAATTAGAGTCTTAAGCATCTGCCTAATTTAAGCAGTAAATCCTATTGAAGCAAATGAGTCTTATCCTGATTAAGACTCTTACTGAACTGGGTGAAAGTGAGAGACAGATAATCCTGAGTAACTTTAAAAGTCTGGCAAGCAGGCACTGAAATGAGTTCAGAAAATGAAATATGAATTATAGCTCCCCAGCTAGCCATGTCTAGCACAAATTCCAAATGGTGCCAATCTCTTTATTTAGGAGATGAATCATGCTGGAGAACAGCTGGAGAATAAATCCATTAAAGTAGGTAGCTACATGTACCTGGGAAGAGCAAAATCATGTTAACATGTAAATGCTGTCAGGGCAGGAATTGGGCTGTGCTGGGTCCCAGGGGTGACTGGGCTGCCCTTGCCCTGAGGGGGCTGAGCTGGGCTCCCATTGCCCAGACTCTCTTAGTCCAGCTCATGGAATGCTCCTGGGGAAGGGACTGACAGCCCCAGGGATGCTGGGTGGCTGCGGGGAACTTTCACCTCTTCCCTGGCAGAAGGGAGCCGGCCATGGTATGCAAATGTATGCAAAGAATCCTGAGCTGGCTCTGACAAGGAAAGGATGCCACCACCAGCATTCCATCTGCCCCAAAGAGAGAGCTGAGGACATTGATGTGTCCCTGACTTTGGTGGTGTTCTCAGGGGTCCCAGGACGAGAGAAGAGAGGAGAATCTTGACTCCATGTTTCAGAAGGCTGATTTATTATTTTACTATATATATTATATTAAAAGAAAATTATATACTAAAACTATACTAAAAGAATAGAAGAAAGGATTTCATCAGAAGACTAGCAAAGCAAGGAAGGGAATGGAATGATGATAGAATCTTGTCACTGACCAGAGAGTCCAAGACAGCTGGACTATGATTGGCCATTAATCAAAAACAACCACATGAGACCAATCAAAGATGCACCTGTTGCATTCCACAGCAGCAGATAATTATTGTTTTTCTTTTCCTCTGAGGCTTCTAAGCTTCTCAGGAAAAACAAATCCTAGCAAAGAATTTTTCAAAAAATATGTCGGTGACACGTGACATCCCCCAGCTCTCTGCTTAGGGAAGGCCATCGGACCCACCCAGGCTTCGGGAACACGGATGTGCCAAGGAAAGGAGGGACTGGGAATGTCTCCTTTAATACAGTCATACATAAGTACACATGTAACATTTTTAGCCACTGTGAATTTTCTGTATTTGATTATTTAGCCCAACCGAATGTCAAAATGTTCACTAGGCTGATAACAAATTCTTGGCTCCACATGTGTAGCTCACTTTTACCCATGTTGAGATTTTGAGTGTGAGAGTCCCGCCAGAAGATGTTGGTAATGCACATTTAATTTATTGCAATCATGTCTGAAAAGCACGCCAGTCCTGATTCACAGGGAAAGTGGGGAGAAACCTTGCAGATTCAGTTTAAAGAAATTGAGAAGGTTGTGCCATTGCCTGATCTCTTATCTTTTAGTTTTTAGTTCTTCTTTTTTATTTGCTAAACAAGACTACATTTCAGCTGAAGTCTATCAGGTGTCTAACTACCCTCTGCAATAAAATTTTCCATAGATGTTTTGTTGTTTATTTGGAGTTCCTAGGAAACTTAAGATGCAATTATAAGACACATGGTTTTGGCAGCTATTGCTCTTGTATTCTGATTTTAGAATGACATTAACTGTTGTAATGTTGAAATTTTGGTTTTGTTTGTTTAGTGTAGTTTTAGAGGGATTGTTTTTTTGTTTGTCTTGGTGTAGGATTTGGTTTTTTGGTTTGTTTTTTTTTTGCTTTTTTTTAATAATGAAACCACAGTTATTTTTGTGACTGGATATGGGGGTTTTTTTTATTTGTAAGTATCTGTGGATGCTGTTCAGAGACCAGTCTCACTGAAAGCATCTGATTTGGAAGTTCTCAATACTTTTATAACTCTTCCTTCACGCCAGCATGTGAAAGAGTGTCTTTTGGTTACGGGGCTTATTTTATCCTCGATGTTTTAATGATCTACTCAATAGTCCAGCCCCAGAAGGAACTGGGGTATTAGGGCCTTTCTTTTAATGAAAAGGCAGAAATAACTGTGGTAATCTTTTTTTTTCTTGGCTGTCTGTTTATCTTTGCTTCTGTAATCTGGAGCACATGGAAATTCCTAAAAACATTTTGAAAGCATCTCTTAGGAATTCTTTCAATCTGTCAAGAGAAGCAAAGGTCTCATCATCTGAACTCATTTGCCTGGAGAGAGATCACCTTCTATCTAATTTTCCTGCCTCAGTGTGTGATGTTTAATTGAACATCTGGAGGAACAGCATGTCCTTTCCCCCAGGTTCAGGTTGAGAACTCTTATCTTGCTCCCGACAGAAAACTCGAGTTTCAAGTGTTTATATGTGTGCTCGAGTTCTCTCCCATCCCCCTGACAACTGATTGTTCCTGTGTTTTAATTAATACCATGGTTCCCATCAGGCAAATTTTAAAAAGTGGACCTGTTGCTATTTAAAGTTCTGTATGAGTATTAAGAGACAGAAGAAAAAAACATTCAAACAGATAAAAGAAACAGGAAAAAATGTTTCCACCTTTTGAATGAAAGTGATGGAAGTACACCCTGGTAAAACTTATTTGTGTGTGCTATTGATAAGGCTCTTGGGAGTAAAAGAAATACCATTCAAACAATTCAGGCCTGTGAGTTTCTTTTATAAACTTGTTTTGGAATTTTATCATGAATGGATACTTTAAAAAAAATATATTTCATGTATGATACTACTCTGAAGACTTGTTTAGCATTTTTTTCATTTTTGGAATAACAGAATGCATCTGAAAAGGGGGGAAAATATCGGTTCCAAATTGGAGAATGTGGGCTTCTTTTCTGTCATAATCACATTGTGAAAAAGGTGCATAGATAATTGAATTAAAGTAAAATAAGACCAAAAGTACCATTAACTTCTCAGGTCAGAGGTAAATATACCAATTCAAGTTCGCCTTTTTAAAAAAAAATTGAATTGAGACATACTGACATACTTTTTTCCCACCTTGTAACCTGTTTTCCGGGAAAAAGAAACCAGAACTTTCTGAACTTAGCTCTTATTGGAGCCTTGAATTTTGTTGTCTTGCTGTCCTTGTTTTCTTCTTCCATGAAATCAAGTTCTATTTCCTAATTATGACAGAAAGAGAACAGCTGAGCTATTACAGGCTTTTGCTCCTGTTGGATTTAACAAATAGAGTACTCAATGATTGCAGCAGATGTCTCTGATTTTAGCCTTTTACCTCTTTCCATGGAGCAAATGTTAGGGATGATCATAACCTGGAGACAAGCCCACAAATACCAGGAACGATGCATTAGGATGGCCAGCAGCCCTAGGAATTCAGCCATTAATCCCAACAGCTTAATTTTCTGAAGAGCCATGCTCACTGCATGTTCATTTTTTTTGTTTTATAGCAAATTCTGAAATTCTCTGTCCTGGCCTGCTGCTCTTCCCTCTCCAGAATTTATCTATGTCTGAAGACATCATTCCCTCAGTCTGAAGGGACTCTCCTCTACCTTTGTGATCTTTTTTGGGGACACAGACAATTAGACTGAAAACTCACCCAATTTGTGAATGACATGAAGTTGCATGATGGTTACCCTGGAGGGAAGGGATTCCATGAAGCAGGATTTTAACAGGCTCAAGAAATGGTCCCTTGTGAGCCTCAGGAGATCCAGCAAGGTCAAGTGCAATGTCCTGTGCACGAGTTGAGGCAATCCTCAGTTTACAGACTAGG
>VZSJ01001654.1:115215-217501 GCA_013398405.1 Pheucticus melanocephalus | reverse complement strand
GGATGGATGGATGGATGGATGGATGGATGGATGGATGGATGGATGGATGGATGGATGGATGAATGTGATAGTAAAAGATTTTAAAATCAGAGAAAATTCGGGAAGTTAGAAAGAAAGTTGGGCTTAGTAGGCCCCGGGAAAATGTTAAAGGTAAACACTAGGAAATGCTAGGCCTTGTGTTTGCTGGATCATGTGAAACTGCGCCTGTGTAATCAACATATGATAAATGATATGATTGTTAGAGGCGATTGGCTATAATTATTGTTCAAAGAATCATGAGAGACTATGTTAGGGGTTTGAGGGGGATCATGAGAAATCCATGCTTGGATGGAATTAATGTAAACAACAGAACAATGTAAGTTAAATAATTGATATGTAAGTTATACAACGATAGAATATAAAACATGTTCAGCTCTAAACCGTGGCAGGTCAGATTTGGGTCTGTGCACCCCTGACACCCAGAGCTCTTTAATTAAAGCATCTGCATATAATCATTCCATGATTATGTGTTCCTGAACACTAACGGATGGATGGATGGATGGATGGATGGATGGATGGATGGATGGATGGATGGATGGATGGTTGGATGGATGGATGGATAACAGCTCTGTGGAGAAGGAGTTGGATACCCTAGAGGAACTAGCAGTTGGTTAATTAGCCCCACAGGTGTGTGTTGCTGGCGGGGGTGGGGATGTGTTTTGTATTTGCTGGAATGATTTCAGCTGCCATGGAGTACAGAGTGATCTGCAGCAGAGACACTAGCGGCTTTCTCCTTCTAGTAGAGCCTTCAGGAAAGTGACAATATCTACATCTTAGTAACCACTGACTAAAAATTAACACACAAAGTAAGCATTCTAAGCTCTGGGAAGGCAACTCCTGTGCATCAAGTAGCATAAAGAGTCAGCTGCAGGGTTTTGGCATTGTTGAGAGTTCACACTGATTGCAGGCAGTTCACTGCCAAACTTCTGCTATGATAGATTGAATAGGAGACCCAGTTACAAAAAGAGCTAAATACTGTTTTGCACTAAGCCTCCATTTGTTTATTAATGACAATTGACTGGATGAGACATACAATTTTGTTCCATGTTATTGTTCCTATAACAGCCACTCCCCAGTTTGGTGTGGCTCTAAAGGAATGATATATGTACAACAGAAAGCTCTTGTGGAACACGCTTTTATATCAACAATATTAAGGAATGTATGACCATTTGAAGATTGTTTCCAATTTGGAACTTTCTGGCTTTGTGATTTGAGCAGCGCTTAGGGTTTTTTTTGTTTGCTTTTTTTTTTTTTTTCCCTCATCATAAGGTTTTTGAATCATCAGATTCCCCAGTTAATATTTACTAGTTGCCTTGAAGGATTTTGAGATACAGGATTTCTGTCAGGTTCATAAATTTCTGTGGCTCCTTAGAGGGTAGGTGTTGGTCAAAATCTGAGTGTACCAGTCCTTTAAAGTGGAAGGGTAGTGAAATCATACCTTTCTTTTTCCTTCCTGAATATTGATATGATTTTTTGTCTTTTTCCTTTTTTTTGTGCTCCTTGTTGACTTAGTATTACTGCAGATACCTAGGTCTAGAAATTATATTTTCACAGTCTTAGTCTTTCGTAGTCTTGACCATTTCTATTGGACTGCTTAGAAAAGGCTTCTTTTTAATTCCAACATCATGACTTCCAGGATTAGGGGTACAATGATGAATCAGTTTGAAAATTAATCCATGGCATGTAATGAAAAGAGCTTCTTGTGCTGTATGCGTAACAAAAATTGATGTTGGGAATATGATTCTATGGAAATGAATCATTTAGGGAATGTTGTAAAGGATAATGTTCCTAGAATCTTCAAGTGTCATATTGAAGGCCAAAAAAAGTTGAAAGATGATGGAAATGTACCATTTCTAAGAGAAAATTAATTAGGTCTTCTCTTAACTCAGGTATGTTTGAAAAGGACAAAATAGAAACAGATAAAATACTTATGGTTGATATAAAATGCCCAATAGTAAAACTCTACTTGCTAGTAAAACTTTTTCATCTGAAATGATACTTTAACATTATTTTCAGGAAAATGAATGCTCTCTCATAAATTTTAGAGGTTCAGTTTTTTTAAACTTTTAAAGTCAAAATTGAAGTGTCTATGATTCTTCTGTTTTGTGAGGAAAAATTGCAGTCTTTCAGATACTTTCACAACTGTGTGCTACAACAGGTGATGCCGGCCCTTCATACACCAATACAGGGAAAACACAATAGTGATGCTTCTCTCATTTTGTCAAACCTTTAGCTGCAAAATAGAACTGTATTATAGAGAAAATAATGTTTGTTGACAAGGACTTTTATGGGGAAGAGGAGCGGATTATAAAAAAGATGAAAATCGAAGAATAGACCTGTCTAATACTTTGTGTGTGTTTGTGTTCTCTGTCTCAAAGAATAAAAAGTACAGTGAGTAGAGCTGGGGAGGAGGGAAGAGGTTGACATATGAAAAGGAAAGAAAGCATTAAGTTTCATGACTCCTTCACTGTCTGTTAGAAATACTTAAAGAAAAGTGTGACTATCTCTAAAGGGAATTTTAGCTGCTATTGGCAGTGAATTTTTTGCAAAGAAGCTTCTTATTTTCCCTGTGGAACCATATCTGAATTTAATCACTCTGGTAAGCAATTGGTTTCTTTTATGGGCTTTAATTCAGTATGCTTTATGGATCCAGACCTTTCTTCCTCATGTGAGTTTTGGCTGGAAGAGGCAGGAGGAATTAGGCCCTAAAATACCATGATACCCAGTTTAAGGGGGTTCTAAATCATGCAATAAAAAGCATTTAGAGCCTCGTGGTCTCCATGGCATGCATATGTAACTCCCATAGATATTAATGGAAATTCTTGCCGGTACTTTCAAGGTCAGGTTTGTATTAAACGCTGAATCATAACCCTCAGAGTGTCTTTGAACTTCAGTGGTATCTCCATGACTGAAGTCAGACAGCTGCTGGCAGCTTTTTACCTGTGAAGGACAGAAAGTATAAATTACAAGGTTTGAATTAGATTGTGTGTAGATTTTGCCCTTAGGCAGCAACCCTAAGCAGTAGTCACTGCTATCTACAGGGAAGTGAGAGGCACTTATGACCATTCCCAGGGATATCCCTCTCTTGTTAAATTCTTGGAGCTTCTAAACGCCTGTCTTTATATAAGGTAAGGTAAGCTGTTCTTGCAGGCCTTTTTGATACAGGTGAATCTGCTTAATTTCTGGGACTGAATTCAGTGCTCAGCTAGATAAGCAGTAAAAATTTGATGGTTATAAGTATTATGCTTGTGGAAATGACAAAAATCCAGGAGCTGCTGCAGTGAAAGCTTTTATCTATGCCTTTTATCGTGTGTGTTTTAGGAGAGAAACATGCAGAGCTGTCAAGACCAGTGCTCTCAACCAAAATCATGAAGCATTTTTCCCAGGTTTCTAGGATAACAAAGCAATGTGGGATATCTGCAGTTGTTTACATTCACTCTGGACTTATTTATGCCACATAAATACATTTCCAAAATGTATTGCTTATTGAAGACTGGCATTACCTAGTATATCCATATAGCTGAAAACAGCTTTTATTAGATAAAAAAACACTATTGTGCATTGTATTATTTGCCTAGGGCTCCTGAGATTAGTACAATTCATATGCAATGTAGAGAATACACTTATGCAGTCAAAGTACTTTGGTTAGCAGCACAGAATTAAAAGCAGAGACATTTTTGGTGACAATGCTCCTACTTGACACTGACATTTCTGGAAAAAGTCATAAGTGTCCCCATTCCCTCAACCTTCCAGCAAAAATAAATTCTAACAAAATGAAAACTGCATTTCATAGTTTATTTCCATATTTTTTATTGCACTTCAGCAGTTTGAGTAAAGAAGAAATAATCTTATTTTGGCAATAAAATGAATGCCTCCCAGTAGCCAGTTTGGAAAACTAAGCACAACATTCAGATTAGTTGTATGTATAATTTATCATAGCACAGGGGCTGGAAGGTAAACCCATAGCATTAAAAACAATTTTTCAGTACCTATTATATTTTAAAAGAAATTAAGACTCTTGAAATGCCATTAAAAATGAGCAATGATGTGCAATTATGAAAATACAGCTGGAAAAATAACGAAATACATAAACTCCAACTCCCTTAATCCCTATACTTGAGAATTTTCACAGTAATTGTCAAAAGGATTCTAAAGAAAAGTTCAAGCAAGAGATAGGATGAAGGAAAAATGTTTGACTTCTCAGAAAGTACCCAGTGATACGTGCTGATGCTGAAGAGCTTGATGCTGAAGACTGTACATATAGTATTGCCACTGAAGTTATTGAGAAGTTTGTCTGTGCAAGATCAGGAGAAATCTGTCTCGATTTTTAGGTTCTGTCTGCTGGAGTTTGGCTACTGCCAACAGTGGCAGCATACAAGCAGCACACAAAAGTGTACCTTGAGAAACAACCTTATTTCAATCTAGTTACTGGAAATTTACAGTGCTTCACACTTCAGTTCAGGTCTATAAGCAAGTACTGGAGCAGGAAATGTTTGGCTTGCACTTGCCTGCTACCCACAGGAGAGCTTGAATGTGATTCAGATTTTGTAATGAGCAGGAGGGATTACTTCTGTTTACGGTTTGAAATGGTGGTGAGCAAGTCTAGCCCTTGCATTCCTTTACAGAATAGTTAAGCATGTTTGGAAATATCCTGTCTTACTGATTTACATTCAGTGTATGTGACACAGATAAAATTAGGATTGGAAAAGGGCTTGAAACATTACAGATTCTGTGTGGATGTGTAGAATGTGCTTTTACACATTTAAGCACTTACTCTGTATGTCAGAGTCAGCTGCTTGCATAGCTTTTGTGTTGGACACATATTTTAAAGTCTTAATTATATACAGTAAATCCAGGAAGAAATATTTTTTATTGTTCTGCCTCTGTACAATGGCTCTCGATTCCTGACAATTCTGAGCCACCCAAACATTCTTCAGAGGAGGATAAATACAGAGGGGGCAGCATAAATTAAATGAGACAGTGCTTTAAATGTCAGCTGAAGAGAGCATTGCATAAACCTTTTGCTTTGTAATGTTATTGTAACAGCCTAGGGAAAGTGTTTATGCACCAGATCTTTCCTGGTGTTAGAGGTTCTGTGTATGGGTGTCAGACTGCAAACTGCATTTTGACTGTGCAGTTTGTTTTCTGCCATGTCTGTCTTCTGTTTTCATACTGAGCTAAACTCACAGGAGGTGTCAGAACAAAATCTGGCATAGAGATAGCTATAGGGAATAGTCTAATATTAACTGTCTATTAAAAAGAAATATCCTTTGGAGGAAAAGATGTGTATTGCCCTTTCTAGTTCCTGCATAAGCAACATTTCAGGCCCGAACTTGAAAATCAAGCGGGCAAGAAGCTGTGATCTCTCTTGTCTACAGAATTTCCTGAGTTTTGACAGGTTAGCTGGAAGGATTCATAGCCATTTTTTTAAAAGGAAATAAGATATGGTTAGGTGTATATGTGTTCTAGCTTTGTGATACTTTGCTTAATGTAGGCAACTTACACAGGATGTTACTGACAGACTTCAGCTGGCGCTAGTGGTCAGAATACATTGCTTAATAAATGGTGAGGTGCTGCTGAGTAACAATAAATGGAATCTTGTGACACTTTTGATTTTGACAATGTAGTTATTTGCTAATCTTGGTACCCTTTTAATTCTCTTCATTGCAGTACCTACAAAAACTAAAATTCTCTAAATGGACGTCCAATGCTTTATAGAGTGACATCTGCCCGAGATCCAGGGCTCTGACTTACATGACTTGCACTGGAGGATCAGAATTGGTATGTAAACTGAGGCAGGGAAATACACTTGTATCTTTGCAGGTCTTTTGAGATAACTTGTTTTATGATTTGCTGCCAATTTCTGTGCTTATTTGCTTTTATTGATGCTTATCTCTAAAATGTTTTGAAGAGACATCTTTGGACAGTTATGTGCCCAAGGAGTGAAGGTGGTGTGGTTGTGGAGATGCTGTGCATCTTCTACAGGTGAGTGCCTGTTTCTAGGAAGGCACCTGGGAATCAAAGAGATTGCAGCCTGTTGAGATCTGGACTCCTCAGGACAAGAGAGACAGGGAGCTCCTGGAGTGGGTCCAGTGGAGGTTACAGAGATGATGAAGGGATGGAGCTTCTCTCTTATGGGGAAAGGCTGAGGGAGCTGGGGCTGTTCAGCCTTGTAAGGAGACAACAGAAAGGGGACCTCATCAGTGTCTGTCAGTGCCTGCAGGGAGGGGTTAGAGCAGGGACCAGGGGTGCCCAGAAATGGGACAAGAGGCAATGGGCAGAAACAGATGCACAGGAAGTTCCACCTGGACATGAGGAAGAAATTCTTCACTGTGCAGTGACCAAACACTGGGACACATCGCCCAGAAGGATGTGGAGTCTCCCTCACTGGAGATATTCCAGACCCATCTGGATGCAATCCTGTGCCATGTGCTCTGGGGTGATCCTGCTTGAGCAGGGAACTGAGACCAAAGGATCCACCTTCATCCCTTCCAACCTGACCTTTTATTCTGTGAGGTTGATGAAGGCTAATCACACAAAAATTTCTGATGGAAATGTAGTAATTCTGGAAGTCCTCACCATAAGTACATTTGCAAATGTCCTTGCATTATTTGGAGAGGAGTAAAATCATTGTGCTCTGAGAGATTTTGATGCTTGTTCTTTTTGAATAAATGTCAGTATTAAAATGCTTACTCCCTCAATGTTCAGCGAAGTACAACAGATGTTAAAGTGAAACTGTAGAAGGAATTTTTAAAAGAAATCACTGAATAGCCTGAGTTTTCTGGTTATAGAAATCTTGGGAGAATGGGACATGACCATCAAATGTACTAATTCATCCAGTCCTTTGATATACACAGAAGAAAACAAAAAATATTATGGTTTTTTTCAGTCTCTTGTCATTGTTCCCTTTCATGGTAGTGATTAGATCAGAGTATCTGTGCCTGTTATGTAAGAGAGCTGGGGGAGCTGCCTGTCAAGGGGACTCACTGTTGAACAGCAGAAGCAGTCTGAGTAATGAGTGATTGAAATGCACCCTCCTGACTCTTGTAGAATCACCTTTGATTGGAGGCTGTACATAACCTTTAAAAGAAAATATTGGAGGCATTTTGATAAAATAACAAAGCTCTTATGTCATCTGCCTTGCCTGTAAGTCTTGTTGCAGTGTTTATTTAAAGATATGCTCATAATGATGTAATTGTGATCTCTTGGTATTGCTTTTCAATTTAATCCCTGTCAGCTTTTGTGTCACATGCTGATCCTCCACAAGCAGGCTTCATTTGAGCTTCCTGGCTCTTCTAGTGAGGAAACTTAGGCAGATTAGCACCACCTGGATCACAAAGAAGGCTTGGAAGGATCCAGCCAGACTTTGTTTTTCCTGACTGCTGGTCCCATGCCTGCCCTCCACCTTCCTAAGGAGGATGTTTCTTTCTTGCAGCTTCTCATCTGAAAAAGCTACTTGTGGATGTAGCTAAGCAGTCACCTAATTTCTTGTGTTATTCACAGAATCACAGAATTTCTAAGTTGGAAGAGACCTTTAAGATCATCGAGTCCAACCCATGCTCTAACACCTCAACTAGATCATGGCACCAAGTGCCACGTCCAGTCTTTTCTTAAACACATCGAGGGATGGTGACTCCACCACTTCCCTGGGTAAATGGTTCCAGTGTCTGACCACTCTTTCAGTGAAAAACTTCCTCCTTAGTTCTAGCCTGTGTCTCACTTGGCGCAGCTTGAGACTGTGTCCTCTTGTTCTGTCTGTTGTTGCCCAGAGAAACGGAGAAAGAGAGTGACCCCCAGCTCACCACAGCCACCCTTCAGGAAGCTGAAGAGTGTGATAAGGTCACCCCTGAGTCTCCTTTTCCCCAGGCTGAACAACTCCAGCTCCCTCAGTCGTTCTTCATATGGCTTGTGTTCCAAGCCCCTCACCAGCCTCATTGCTCTCCTTTGGACACGCTCAAGCATCTCAACATCCCTCCTAAACTGAGGGGCCCAGAACTGGACACAGCACTCCAGGTGTGGCCTCACCAGTGCCGAGTACAGGGGAAGAATGACCTCCCTGCTCCTGCTGGCCACACTATTCCTGATACAGGCCAGGATGCCATTGATGTGTGTTGAAGTTTTCAAAGAGGAGCTTCCGTGGCAGTGAAAAAATGCTCCTCTATCTTTCATCTGAGTAGGACGTGCAACTTTACTGCTGACCAGTTTTAACACAAAAGACAAATTTTGTCAATTTTGAAATGGGGAAAGAATCTCACAGCGTTTATACCTCAGGTTGTGGCTGGGCTTTTAGGACAGTTCAGCAAATGTACCCATGTGTAAGAAGCTGCAGGGTCTGTTTTAAATGTGTTCGAGAACTAAGAGTGTTTTATGGGTTGAAGTTGTCTCAGAGGCTCCTTCTGAGCTCAGTGATCCTTGGGAATGAGGGTATAATTTTGTAGGGCAATACCCCAGAACCCATCCTAAATACTCTCACTGACTTGAGAAAGCATAAATACCAAGTGCCCATCCTTCCTAGAAGCCTTAGATCCACTGTTGGATCAGAAACATTGTCCAGTGCATTACCCATGTGAGTGCTCATTAGTAAAAACACGCATTATCAAAACTGAGCCCTACTTTTCTAAAATAATGTGTAAGGACATGATATCATTTACAATTTTCTTTCATATTAGACCAATATATTGCTCCATTCTTCCTCTACCTAATTTTTTATTGATCTTGAGTACTTCTCTAAAGAGGCATCAACCTACCTAAATTTTCATAGCAGAATTAGTTTTTAATGAATTCTCAGTTTTGATCAACAGTAGTATTCAGTAGTCATGCAAGAAATGTGTTTTCTATGAGTGGATGAATCCCAATAACCTTTGCAGAAGAGTGCATTTAAAATATCAGCTGCCGTGCTTAAGAGCAGTGTTTCTTGGAGACATACTTAAACCTAAGTGGTCTTATATACCAGACTAAAACAAACTACATATTTCAAAATTTTCAGAGAGAATTTTCAGAGTCCTGTGACAAGAAAGTGGCTTTTAGTTACACAAATATATTTACTGACGGGGCAAGAATTGTCTTAGAGGGAGAAGTTTATTTTTTATTAATTTGACAGAAGCTGTTTTCACTTCCCCTGTATTTGCTATAGCAGCTGAAGAGTGACAGCATATGTTTTATGTATATAAAATGTAGATATATGCCTGTACACTCATCCATGTGTTTTGAAAGACTGACTAAAACTTAGTAAGGATAAGTACAAAAAAAAAATTAGGGTAGCAAGATTTTTTTAATTTATATTGCAGAAAAATTGTCCTCTGCAGGTTGTCAGTTTGCTCAAAGTATCCATTTCTGAGCTGCCTTCCTGGGAGAAGAAAAGACCATGGTACACTTTAGTTACATGATGTATTTTCAAGCGTATGTTTCCAGATTGACTAATCTGTAGGCTCTGAAGAACCAGTGAAAATAAAATTTCAACTGAGGCGGCTCATTCTGGGTTTAGATGGTTTTTAAACATAGACAAGTTATGTTAGATGAATTCTGCCCAAATAGTAGAAGTGAACAAAAAAGATATATGGGTAGTAATTTTTCTTTGGACCTTTAGAAAGACTACTTTTTACTCTTACACCTTTAGTGTGTCACTGGAGTTGGATATATCCAGGAACACAGAAATAGTCTCTTTGTCCTTGAAATTAAAAAAAAAAAATCTCATGAGCTAGGCCAGGGTAACAATTTTAAATAAATAGTTTCGTAAAATCCCAGAATGGGTCAGTTTGGAAGGGATCACAGTGGATCATTTGGTCTCAGTTCCCTGCTCAAGCAGGATCATCCCAGAGCACATGGCACAGGATTGCATCCAGGTGGGTCTGGAATATCTCCAGTGAGGGAGATTCCACACCCTTCTGGGTGATGTGTCCCAGTGTTTGGTCACTGCACACTGAAGAATTTCTTCCTCATGTTCAGGTGGAACTTCCTGTGCATCAATTCCTGCCCATTGCCCCTTGTCCCATTGCTGGGCACCACTGAACAGAGCCTGGTCCCTGCTCTGACCCCTCCCTGCAGGCACTGACAGACACTGATGAGGTTCCCTCTCACTTGTCTCTTCTCGAGGCTGAACAGCCCCAGCTCCCTCAGCCTTTCCTCATATGAGAGAAGCTGCATCCCTTCATCACCTCTGTAACCTCCACTGGACTCAGTCCAGGAGCTCCTTGTTTCTCCTGTGCTGCATAGACCAGAATGGACATAGCACTCCAGATGTGGCCACCAGGATGTTGAGTAAATTTCAGACTTATTGTGTTTATGCTTCTTAAGACTTGCAGTAAAAATTTCTATGTGTTGCACTGACACAGACACTGGAATACTTAGAGACATCTATCTATAGAAATGCATTCATTTTTGTATTGCATGATAGTTTTCCATTTTTTCTTTCAAGACTTGTTCTTTACCTGTTTTTTTCTGCATGCATTTGGGAATTTTTTTTGCTGCTGTGATTTAGTAAAGTAGCTGTGATAGTCCTGTCTCATGTATGCAATGTCACAGTGGTGCGGCTAGCTATGAGTTTTATAGTCTTGGGTAGAAGTGATTGCCCCTTTAACTCTGGAAATTCTTGTAATGCTACAAAATGGAGCAATTAGTTGCATTCTAGCCCCTCTTGCATTGAAGCAGGGCTACTATTCAGCCTTTACTATCAGAAGAGGACAGGTGAAATTCTCCTACCATCCTTTGCAGCCTTATACCAAGAACACTGTGTAATGGGATTTTCCTCTGCTTGTTTGAAATGATGGAGAGAAATGGAATTTGAAGGAAATAAGCCCAGTGCATACTGTGTTCAGGTTTTTTTGGGCTGTCCCCTTGGCTCCTGCACAACATAAGTTTTTTTCACCTATAGTGAAAGAAGGGCTACTTTGAATCATGTTAGAATCACAGTCTCTTGAAATTTTCTAACAGAGCAAACCTGCTTTATAGACACAGTTCAAGTAGCTGGAACTCTGGAAGGTCTAGTCCTATCTTTAAATATTTGAAATTTTAAAAAAATGGTTTTTCACAAGTAATATTGATGAAGTCATCAATGACCTGTCAAAAACTAATGGAGGACACAACAGCAGGAGTGACCTGTTTTCTGTGCTCTCAAAGGGCATTAGTTTCCACTCCAAACTTGAATGTAAGAGGTTTTTTTGTATGAATGTGTATGTTTAGAAGTGAATTGATGAATATCAAATTGTTTCAAGTATTTTATGATAGAGGGGTTTTTTTACTGATGAGCAGTTTCTTGGTTATTTAAATTCTGAATCTCTTGCATAGATTTCACATTTCACCATTTTAATGTATTAATTGTTTGTTGGTGCTTATAGAATTTTTGATTAATTGCAAATACACCTTTTTTGTTTGTTTTTTTTTGCTAGTTTTTGAAGAACAGAGAAATCTCTGGTCTCTGTTTGAAAATTCTGAAAAAAGGCACCTTTTTTTTGAAGTATTCAGAGGAGGATGCTTCCTGGATAACTTTCAAAAGGATAAATTTCCTTGACTTACCTCCTCCTAAATGCTATTTTTAAATTTTGTTTCCTGGTAATATCAAAGTCTCTGTTTCTTCCAGATAAGCTGGCTTCACCATTTGGGAGAGCTAGACATTAGGTCTACCTATTCCATGACATTCATCTTCTGTCATTCATCTTCATCAGTGATACAGTGGCCTTGTTTTAATGCTAAACTATAAATTGATAAACAATTTGGAAGCTTGTACTTCTTGAATCTTTTCATAAGCAGCATACCAAAAATTAAAACACAAACAGTTCCACCTGAACATGAAGAAAAACTGCTTTACACTGAGGGTGACAGAGCACTGGAACAAGTGCGTGCATGGGCGTGGAGTCTCTCCCCCTGAAGACATTCCAAACCCACCTGAGTGTGTTCCTGTGTCACCTACTCCAGGTGACCCTCCTTTGGGCAAGGGTTGGACTGGATGATCTCCAAAACTCCGTTGCAATCCCAACTATTTTTTTGTGTGATTCTGTTTTCAAAGTTTATTGCAAAGATGTTGTCTTGGTTTAGGGCAAATTTGGGAAGAAAACCTCCAAAGGGGTTACTCTGGAAAGCAGATTCAAGCGGCTTCTCCCCCAGCTGGTTTGGGAAAATATTTCCTTGGAGAAAAGTGTGAAAAAACTCGTTTATTTAACAGGCAAAGCATTAACCAGCACACACACACAAAAAGAATATTAAAAAATTAAACCTCTCACCTCTCTGAAGAGATGACAAATTCAAAAAGCCCCTTTGTGGGCTGTAGCTCAGCTCACTCGGTCTCTTATCAGTCCCTCCAGTGCTGGAAATTCTGGAAATGAAGCCCAGGCCCAGCCCAGTGTGCCACAGGTGTGAGTTGGCAGTGCTTTTCTGGGCTTTCAGTGCAGAGCAGGTTTAAACAGGTCCAAAGAAAAATAAAAACCACAGTCCACGGAACTTCTCTGCCTCAGCTAGCTAAAAGCTTGTTAAAGCAAAGGAAAGCTCTGTCCCGCCAAAGGACATCAGTGCAAATTACTTAGAGCTGATGATGTAGACACTCCACATCAGCAACAGCCATGGAGATGTATGTTCTGTTTGGTCAATCAAAAGGACACACAGTTATGGTGGAAAAACTGAAAGCTCATGTAATAGCACCAAAAATAACCTTAATGAGCAGGAGAAAAATCAGTAGGTATTCATGTGGGTAGATCAGAACTAGTCATGTGGGGGGCTGATGTATATAAATGTGTGCTAGCAAAAAATCTTAAGCAGAAGGATGCAGCTTCATGCTGAGCCCCTGTTCAAGGGCAGATTCCTCAGCTCTGGTATTGGCATGCACAGGGAGCACCCACTCAGCTGGTGTTACCTAAGTTCTTTTCTTTTGGCTGAAGAATAGAACTGTTCTTACAGGGCATTTGGTTTCCTTAATGAATCAAATTATAAAATGCAGGAAAATGTTGATTAAAATCATATCAGTACATGTTAGAACTCTCCAGTGGTTTTAGAGAGTATTACACATCTAGAAAATGCTCAATTCCTGCTCATTATTGCTGTGGCTTAAACCCAGCCAGGAACTAAGTACAACACAGTTACTTGCTTCCAGCACCTTCCTGAAGGTATAGGGAGGAGAATAGGAAGGGCAAAACCCATGGTTTGAGAACATAACAGTTTAATAATTCAATTATTATTAAATTTATTATTAGTTGTTGTTGTGATAATAGTAGTACTAGTAATGGTAGCAATAACAGCAATAACAATAGTAATAATAGTGATAATAATAATAGCAAGGAAAATGGAGATATTAAATAGGAATAAAACCCAATGAAGGCTAGTGGTGCACAATACAATTGCTCACCACCCACTGACTGATGCCTGTCATATTCCTAGGTAGTGATTGGACCTTCCTGGACAGCTTCCCCCAGTTTATATCCTGAGCATGGCATTTTGTGTTATGGAATATCCCTTTGGCCCACTCGGGTCAGCAGTCCTGGCCGTGCTGCCTCCCAGCTCCTCATGTACCTGCTCCCTGGCAGAGCACGAGACACTGAAGAGTCCTTGACTTAGGGATGTGGTAAGCACCACTCAGCAACAATCACACAATCAGTGTGCATCATTCTCATATTAAATCCAAATCAGTCAACTGCTAGGAAGAAAATTGTTTGTATCGCCACCAAAACTAGGACAATTATAACAAACCAAAAAAAACAAAACCCAAACCAACAAATAAGTAAAACCACACACGCACATATGCCCCTTCCCTCCAAATCACACACACACCCACCCCAAATCCCAAACAAAACAAAACAATTGAAATAATTTTTAAAAATCTACTTTAGCATCCCCTATGAAAAAAGATAGAGCTGGAATGAACTCACAGTACATCCTTTTCAATTTATTTCTCTTCATTCCAAAAGCTTCTCAATTATTCTTTAAGGCTGACCTTTCAGTGACATGTTAAAGCACTAATAGTTTAGAAAGTAAATATAGTTTTTAGGTAGCAACAGCATTTCTCATTCTACTGCATTTCCACCTTACACAATATTTCCTCTAGCTGTCAACAGCTTTAAATTATCTGCTGTCTGCAGGAAATGTTGATACCCACACTAATCCTTGAGAAATACCAGGCAGCATATTTTCTGCATTATTTCAGTGTCATTCCAAAGTAAAGTGATATGTTGCAATTATAACCCAAAGCATAAACTGTTGCATATGATCAAAATGGCAGGGTTTATGTTATTTTTTCTTTTATTTTCTTCCCTTCAATTTCTAATTTTTGGTCTTTTTTCTTTGTTTTTTTGGAACACACCTGAATCTGCAATGCAACCTAAAAGTTTGTAAGCATCTTGCAAAATTAAAGGATACAGTTAATTTCAATTTATACTACATACATGGATCCTCAAAAACCTAATCCATGTTACTCAAAGTGATCTGATACCATCAAATAAGAGAAATGCCACTGTGGAGCATAACATAATGCTCCACATACACAGATATATCTGTGGAAAGGCTAAGTAATGATAAGAAGATGGTGTTCATCTGGGTGAGATCAAATAAATGTTTTCTTTCCTTGAGTGGTGGTTAGAAGCCTTTTCTGGGAAAGAGAGCACACCTCTATCCATCTGCTTAGCTCATCCCACCTGGATTCTCCATTCCTAAGTGACATGGTTGTGTCCTGTCAGCCCAGCTCTGGACTTTGCTGTGGGATGTTCTATCTATTCTCCTCAAGACTGACATTTCTGATCAACATCAAAGGTAATACATTTTCTAGACCTTTAATTTCATTTACTATAGCTACTCCATCTTAAAACTACCCAAAACACAGCACCCACAGGGAACAGAACTTTTACAATATCATGTACAAGACCATATCAAAGGTTCCAAAGTCCATATGTGTCTATACACAGCTCAAACCTGTCATCTTCAAAAATCATCTCTCATTCAATACTTAAAAACAGGGGATTACAACATAAAGTATTTCTTAAAGCATATTTTATAGTGCATGGGAATTTCTATTTAGCTCACATTTAATATTTCAAAGGAGACTAAGTGCTGTAGGGAATACTGACAGGCAGATAGTCACTCATTTGTTCTATTGATGACTAATTAATAAAACCATCACTCAGTTAATTTTTTAGAGGACCATTTACAATTACTCTGGGAAGGCTTGTATGTTATCTCAATTTGCAGTTAAAATGCTTATTACTGAACACCTACTGAAAATGTTCATTTGTGCATGCAATATGCATATATACAGATAAAGACTTTTACACTTAACAACTAGGACATACCAAAGAAGATAAATGTATCTGCATATTATTCTCAATTAGGAAAACAAAATTCTGTTTGAAAATATGCTAGTTAGTTGACAACTTCTGCAGCTGATTTCTGAAATTTAGTCAAAACAAATAGAAAAAAGTTGTGATGTTTGTGGAACACCTGGGAAATATTTGCTATTAGGTTTTTGTCTCACTGATCTTTAAAATAAAGGTGTACATATCTTCTAGGCTACCATTATTATCATTAATCAAGGGATAGTTTAGATTGCGCTCAAGGCTTCTCTCACTCTAAAATTTGAAAAGTATATCACATGTTTTTTTTCTTTGTGCTTCTATACACAGTAACTAATTACTGTTCCTCACAATGACAAGTACTAATTATATACGACTTTTTGGAGGACACAGGCTTTACAGCTGTCTGATTTGGCACCGAGCATCTTTCTGCTCCTCCTCCATCTATTACCCTTTGAAACATAAAAAATTTTATAAAGCTGGAGAAAACAGGTGAGAATTTCCTCCTAAAATATCTCTTTTCACAGAGCCTGAAAAACATGCAGCTGCTATTACCTTTTCCAGAGATTATCTGCCCCTGCAGATAATTGTGTCTGTTATCCTTTTGTGACAGACCACGGATAGAAATACAGAGCACTATCACAGTGCATGGGGCTCTGTTCTTCTGTGTACAGGATGAATTCAAAAAATTTGGCCAAGATACCAACAACCTCAGTATTTTCTGCAGCTACACCACCAGTATGCCACTAGCATGTACAACTATGTACTTACACAGATGTAGCAACCATTTCATCTCTAAAGTCACATTTGAGAACTAATTTCTCAGTAATTCTGCACCCTGTGCTTCAATATTCCACCCTGGGAGTTTCACCGCTTCACAGAGCTCGACTAGGAAACTGCTCTAGCAGTAGAAATGACTAAGATTAGAACCACTAATGTCTCCCTCTGTTAAACAAAAAGGGAAAAAAAAGGTGCATTCCCCTTCCTAAAAATTGCAACAAGGAAAATTAACTGACACAAAACAGCAGCGTATGGTTTACCCTTGATTACACAAAAAAATATTCATAGAAACAGCAGTGCAATGCACACTACAGATTATTAAGCACAATTGCAGCACAAATAAAAATGAACCTTTATAGTTAGTGTTATTAATTAAATTATTTTGAAATATTCAAAGACAAAAATTATAATACAGTACAATTATGTAATTATTATAATATATTCAAATTGCATGCAGTAATAATTCATATCAGATTCTTCCTTCAAGTACTTGATATCTATGTTGACACTTGATGCAGAAAAAACTTGTAAGAAAATAAAGCATAAATTGCCATTGTATTTAAAGTTCTTTGGCGGATACTATTATTCCAGCAAGTGCATACCAACAGAGGTATGTTTCTTCCTCCCTCAGAAGAAATTTCCAAAAAAAAGAAAAAAAATATATTTCCATCTTTGACGCAGAAAGCACAGAAAAAAGGCTCTAGCTCTCAGAAAGCATTTAGGAACGTGCTTAGAGCCAAAATTGAGCTGGTAGCCTGTAGATTGAAGGGTCTTCACAAAATTACTCAGGTTAAGAGGCATCTCTGGAGGTTGCCAGTCCAGTCCTTGGCTCAGAGAGCTGGTGCACAAGGCAAGGTGCCCAGGACAACCACCAGTTTGTGAGAATTGTCAAGGATGCCACATAGATGCGTTGGCTGCTCGTGGCCTCAACCAGGATGTCACCACCATCACACCATGCCCCTCCCATACCTTCTTATTCAAATTACTTCCCAGCCTGTCTGTCCTCAGCCTGTCTGTCCTCAGCCTTGGGCACCAGGTTATTCCCTGCCCTGCCCCCCTCCCCCAAGTACAGGACTCCCTGTTTCCTGTTGCTGAACTTCACAACATTCCCTTCCACCCATTTCTCCAGCTCACATTCTCGTGGAAGGCTGTACAACCATCTCTTTGGTCCATCAGCCCAGCTGGGTTCACATACAAAGCTTGTTGAGGGTACCCTCTGTCCTGTCATATGGCTCAGGACTGAGGGTATTTAGAAATACTGGCCCAGCACTGAAGCCTGCAGAGCACTGCCAGGGACTGGATTTTGCCACTGATCACAACAGTGATCAGAAGTTTCAGTTCCATTTCCCTGCCCATTAAGTCCAGTCTGCATCGGTTTTTCAGCTGTGATGTGGTATGAGACAGCTGAAACCAGCAACACCCACAGTTCTCTCCTCATCCACAAGTCAGTCACCTCCTCACAGAAACCTCTTGGGTTCATCAGGCATGAGTTCCCCTGCTGCTGTTCTTCAGGATCCTGAATTCCACCATCTCATAAGCAAGACTTCTCCCAGCTCCTACATCCTCAATCAGTCTTTCCTTGTTTTTAATACCAGTTCTAGCAGGTTATCTTACCCCATGGGTTCTCCATCACCAGTGTCAGGAATGCATTCCAGAAACCTTCATAGCTTATGGTCCACAATGCTGCCTCCTTCAAAAGACATCATGGTGGTTTAAAACACACTTTTGCAAACTGAAAAGAAAAAAATTCCATCACCCATTTCAGAGTCAGTAGTCAAGTTATTTTCAAACTGAAGCTCTTCTCCACAATTGTATTCTTGAGATGATATAGGCCATTAAATATTTCGAAATCCTCACACATGATAATTTTAAGTTATGTAATTAGGAAAATGGTGTAAAAGTGCTAGAATTTTTTGCATACAATGTACAACACTAAAAGAAAAGTGAATAAATGACAAAAAAACATTCCTGAAAAGAACAATTTTAAATGAAGTAGACAAAGAGAATTGATTGAGGTTTTAACAAGCTATATTCAACCTAGTGCCTAGCAAAACAGGCAGCAGGGGCTGAGTCAAGACTCTTTATTCATTTTATGAATACAACTTAGAATGCTCTTACGATAAGAATAATTATGATATGGAAATACAAAGCTTGAACATTTACAAAATGAATGCTTCTATATTTATATCCTCAGATGAGCACTGTGTCTGAAATATTTTCTATGCAACTACATCAAGCCAATTTTTACCAAAATCCTATTAAAAAAAATGTAGTTTCTCTATATCTTGGCTTAAAATAGCACATTTTATATTACTAAATGTGTACACATGCTTCTATAAACACATGCAGAAATCCTTCTGTTCATCACTTCAACTGTATATATTTATATACAAAACATATATAATACATACAAAAATATATTTTCACACTGTATCAGGAAACTCCACATTTACAAATTGCATGGAATTATAATTTAAAAAGTCATTGTGAATTTCCTCAGTTAAATACTATCTATTGCCTTCCCTCTCCATCCTTCAAAAATAACCCCCAAGTTTTCCAAGTGCAACAGAACTGTTAAAAAATGTTAGAAAAAGCAATTTTTAAATTGATGTTGTAAGGTATTTACTTGAAGGCAAAGATTAGCATAAAGTAGAAATACTCTTATTTTTTCCTTTATATTTTTTTCATAGAAGCATAATTTTTATACATGCTCCTAGTCTAATAGTTTACATATCAAGATTCAGTTAGAAACAATTTTTAGAAAGAAGTTGCAGGTCCCTTAGGAAGTTGATCTAAGACAAAAAATGAACACATAATCAGAGATTCTTCTACCACTGCACCGACAGCTAATAAAAGTACTGTGCATTTTCCTTTCAGAATACAAAAAGTATTCTGTTAATATACAGATTAAGATCTATGTATAATATGGTAACAAAATAGCAAGTTTTTCTTCAGACAGCAGGTTATTTCAGCTATTAGAACTGACTGTTATTGCATGATGCATTTTAATTGAATTTCTTTTGTGAATGCAATAATTTATGTTCATTTTGTAATTCTGTTGCCCATTTAAATGTCGTCTATAGGTGTTGTCCACCACCATTACCAGGTCTGCCAGGAAATCTATTGCCATGCATCATTTATATCAATATTGCATTGTAAAGTGTGCAGAACTTCAGACATAATATAGATTTTTTTTTTGGCCCTGCATTCAACTTTCTTGATGAGAAAAATCAAGATACAGTGTGGTTGCTCTTGCAGAATATATTGATTCTGAGCTCCCGTAGCTCAAGTTATCCAAGAAAACACCCATTCATCTGCAGGTAACCAATGAAAAAGAAAATTAGTGGTGTTTTGTCTTGCCTAGGACACAGTGACTGCCAGCCTGGCTGGAACACCTCTCAGGAGAGAAACATTTTTGAAGTGTCACAGAGTTCAACTGAGTGAAAACAGAAGTCATCACTCTTTCCAAGATTCCTCAAGTTAGTAGGAGAAAGAAAGCTGGCAAATCCTAGCTGCAAGGATTCCAGTGCATTGCTGTCCTTCTGTGCATCAAGGAGAGTATGTAATATACATGCCTTGCTATTTTTGGCAGTATTCTGTAACCACAGAAGTCTAATGGAAAAACCTGCCACTCAATTCCCACATGGAGCCTGAGACTGCCTAGAGCAAACAACAGAAGCCCTAAGAGACAGAGTAAAAATTCCTTACAGCATTCTGATTAGGCACCAGTGAATAAGAGCAACAAGAAATAAGCTCTTTCTCTTCATCCTGACCAGGCACACAGAGAGGGGAAATCTTTCACAGCAACTGACAATGCCTCCAACAAAGGCCTGAGGAAGAAGGAAAAAGAGATAAATTTCAAAGGGCTGTACTGCCAGAGGTCCCATCTTTCTCATTTCTAACTGCACAATCACTCTCTGATTAGCAAAGAAAAGGGGAGAAATAAGCACAAGTCAGTGCTGTTGACACAAAGTCAATTTTTGCAAATGGTAAGAAGCAACCCCAGTGTTAGATTGTCAGATACTGCACTACCCTGAGTAATAGTGTAGTAGTCATGCTAAAAAATAAAGTCTGCAGGGTCTATCTCTAAGGACAAAGATGAGGTTGTTTGAAGTGAGGCAAAACTATACTAAATTATGATTCATAAAGAGATTTACTATTCACTGCTTTTAGATCAGTAAGCTCAGAATTTAAATTATATTTACTTCGTTCTAATGCTGATGTACAAAATCTCTCTTTTTTTTTCAAAAATAGTGAGCTTTAGAGTCTTATGTGAAGACAAGTTCCTTATTTACAAGACATAAATATCTTACTGTGATTTTACCATGACTGGGTCTATTTTACATAATTAGATATTTAAATTGGTCTGCATGAAGCTTTAAAAAAATTAGACTTTTAGTATCTGTAATAACAGAAAAAAATCCTGAATTTATGAAACCTCACTGTCAAAATTTTTAAATCATCTTTAGTGGAAGCTGAAAGAACTTTAGTTTTGAATTTCAGTATACAGTTGTTTCTACCAATCCTTTCTGGTTTGAACTTGTATCTGAACAGAAAAGGAGTATTTTACATAAAGGGCACCACATCAGTTATTTTACTCAATCCAATGTTTCTTATGATCTGCAAGAGGTTCCTCACTGACACAGCAACTGTGTTCTTGAAGAGTAAATACATGGCTGGCTATTATGTTGTCTTTCTTTGTCTTTTCTATAAGTAATTTATGTTCTCAGACCTCAAATCACAGGGATTATGTTTTTTTTTTTATCCCTTGAAAAACTAGGATAAATCAGAAAAGAAAACAATGTTTTTACTCATGTGAATGTCCCTGGACAATCTCATACTGGCCAGAAAGCATAAAGACCTTAATTCCAAATTGCCTGCCAAAAAAAATGTGCCCATAGCCCCACATTCCCTGCTCTCTTCAAAATCCATCTGTTACAACAAACTCTTCAGTATTAACATTCATCCTGCATCTGTTCTTTATTGAACTTCTATTCCTTTGAGCTTTAGATGTTACCTATAAGTTGAAGAATTTTCCACTTTTTTCCTATCTTCTTCCACTCTATTTTAAAGATCCATGTATATTACATGGATTATGTAAATAATTATCAGAATAAAAAAAATCAGAGTGAATATTGTGTTTTCAATCTGTAATAATAGCCCACAAATACAATTCTGCCACTGAGTATGAGCAGACAGGTGTTTTTTTGCTTCCATTTTTGGACTTCTAATCTTTCTATAACTGATTGCAAATACATAACTCAAAGGAGTTCTTTTGCTGTTACTTTAAACCAGCAAATTTCATAAATAATTTTGGCTGTATTTCATAATTTTTGAAAATAAGTGCTTAACTTAGGAGTAAAAGATTTGGATATCTATACTTAAAACAGTCAACCCATTTCTTTCTGGAGTTGGTCTACTCAATGCATTCTGATGAGTTGCTGGGATAGGTGACAGATTTCTAGGAAGACATTTTGTGTTTTCCCTTCAGGTTCTAAAACTATTTCCATCATCACAATTCCTGCTTTGAATGGCTGATACACCAGATGGCTGTGATGGCTTCCAGGGGCTTTGCCAGGCTGGAGAAATGGGCCAACAGGAAGCTCAGGAAGTTCAAAAAGGGCAAGTGCAAAGTCTTTCCCCTGGGAAAGAGCAACCCCAGACACCAGTGGATGGAAAGTGGCTTTGCCTTGGAAATCCTGGTGGGCACCAAGCTGGGCATGGAGCAGCAATGTGCCTGCATAGCAAACAAGGTTAAGGATGTCCTGGGCTGCATCAGGAGGAGCGTCAACAGCAGGTCAAGGGGACACCAGGGGATGTAGCTCTTTTCCTCTACTCACCACTTGTGACAAGGCCACATCATGAGTGCTGGGTCAAGTTCTCTGATCTCCACTGCAAGGGAGACATGGACATCCTGGAGACAGTGTCACTGTCGTATTTTCTAGAAAAATCTCTTCACCAGGATTCCTTCTCCTGAGAAGGTGAGAAGACTCAGAGAAAAATGAAAATAATAATTATCTGATTGCTTCCCCTGTGTTTGCTGCTTTGGAATGTGGTTGGAGATTGTTTATCCAACAGGTGGTTTTTTGATTGGTTTCATGTGAATTGTTTTTATTTAATGACCAATCACCATCAGGTCGTGTTGGACTCTCTGGAGAGGGTCACGAGTTTTCAGTTGGTATCTTGTTAAGTCTTCTGTCTCTATCTTTTCTCGATTCTTTGGTATAGTTTTAGTATAGCATTCTTTAATATAATATAGTATCATAAAATAATAAATTAGCCTTCTAAGAACATGGAGTCAGATTCTCAATTCCTCCTTTGTCCTGGGGACCCCAGCAAATACCACAGAGAGAGTCTGGCAATCAGAAGACTGAGGGACTAGATCATCTCCCCCATGATGAGAGGCTGAGACATCTGAAATTGTTCAGCCTAGGGAAATGAATACTATGGGGAGACCTTGGTGGGCACAAATATCTGTAGGGAGGATGAAAAAAATGAGAGCTCGTGGCTCTTCTCAGTGGATCCCAGTGACAGGACAAGAGGCAATGGCTGAACTGAAAGACGGGAGGTTCCACCTGAACATTAGGAAACACTTTTGTTCACAGAGAGGGTGACCAAGCACTGGATAAAATCACTCAGGGAGGTTGTGGAGTCACCTTTGAGTTTCTTTAAAGATATCTGGACATGGTCCTGAGCATGGGGATCCTAACTGAGCAGCCAAGCTATCTCCAGGGCTGCCTTCCCACCTCAGCCATTCTGTCACTCTGTGAACTCTAATCTACAGGACTCAGCCATGTTACTGCTTCTAATGAGTATCCAAACACATGCCTGTGGAAGTTACCTCTCACATAGCATTTCAAACAATACACAGCATTATAAAGAAAGCTAGAAATAAAGTAGGATGAACCAACTAAAATCTTGCTTGACTATAACTAGATACCATAGAGGACAGAAAGAATGTCATGCAAAGCTTTGGGATTCAGGTACAAGTGCTTCCAAGGTTCCAGCGTAAAGGCTTCCAAGCAGAAAGAATGAAAGGTCCAAAATAACACCCAGGAAATGATAGAAACAAACATTTTTAATAAAGACTTGAAATTGATGCTTAAGATGCCAAGTTTTGTTAGTATCTATTGACAGTTTGAAAATACACTGCAAAGTACAAGTGTGTCACAGGAATCTGATGAAAATACTCAGTATCATCGAGGTTGCATAAAAATAATGAGAAATTGTTTTCCCAAGTGAAGAGTTAGAAAGAACTACAGTTCACTGTGTCTTTTCCAGGGTCTAATATTGCCACAACCAAAAGCAGTAGCACTTTGACAGTGGAAACACAACCCTCCCAGAGAGGGGAGACAACGGTCTACAGGACTTCCTCAGAACTTAAAAGTTACCTGGAAAACCATCTAAAATCTGACTAACATCTTGCAAATTACTCATTTTTGCAGAAAAAGCTGCTCCTCAACATATGTGAGATTGTTGTCTGGGTTTCAGGTTCTGTTATGCAGCTACCAGTTTGCAGATGTATGCTTTACTGAGTTACCTCCTGATATGGCTGGTGACAATGTGTTATTGAAGATGGGTGACAAGTAAAGGAAAATAATAAAAAAGTATCTTACAAAACCTTGATAACTAGGAAAATATCAGGGCAAGAAGGAAGAACTCGATTTACTGAACATTTTTTGAACTTGTGCTATAAGTTCAGTATAATATTATTTATCAAAATCTCTTCCATGGTAAAGCTAACATACTGCATGCAGCAGAGGAAGAGCAGCATGTGAGAAGAAAACCTTCTAAAACCTGATATATGGTACTGCAGCAAAAGGCTACAGAGCAGCTTCTGTAAGAGACTGATTGGGGCTTTCTTTTTGTTCATATTTGGTGCTTCATCCTCCAGGTTACATGGGCATAAGAGAAGTATTATCTTACCCAGAGCAGGACTCCCAAAACAATAATTGATGCAGGTATTACTGCAGCATTCTGCTTGCTTTATTCTGAGTCATGTAAACAATTACCTAAGTCAAGTTGCACATTTTATCTGAGCAACAGGAACAATAGTTTCTGTACACGCTTGAACAGAGTTCAACCTTTCCTATACCTTGCTTTAATTATTATGATAAAATCTTTACAGTTGTTACAATCCCACTCAAATGCTGTTTGGGATCCCACAGTGAGTTTCTCTGGGCTGCAAATCTTCATGAAAACCTCATGCTCAATTACACACCAGTGAATGCTTTTGTTTGCACTAAAATTGATCCACCAGGATGTTAAACAGAGAGCCTCATGCAAATCTGAATTTTCCAAGTAGTTAAAAGATATAAACCCACATTTTAATTTGCTAAATATCTGTATTTGACAGATCATAGGTCAAATATATTGTTGGTTTGGGTTTCAAATGAATAATTTCTTAAGACACCTGATTTCCATGGAACGTTTCTGACTTTGTCCTTAATTTCATGCCTTTCTCTCCCCTAATTTTCCAGAATAGTGAAAAAGAATTTTATTAATCAAAGGCCTATATACTGGCCACTGTGATAAAAGCAACTCCAGGAAGTATTCTGCCAAATCTTATTACCTCATCTAGTTTAAATTAGATAGTTGAATGTATGCAGTCATATAACAGCTGTTTGTCAACTGTTGGACTATCCCTTGACTTTCTTTTCAGAAACCAACACTTCACACTGATGATCATTTGTAGCTAACAGCACTAATATAAGGTTTCCTGAAATTCTTTCAACATTTGTTCTCTGGGGAACATTGAAATAGTGAATGTGAAGTAAATGAAAAAAAAATAATATTATCAACC
This sequence comes from Pheucticus melanocephalus, assembly GCA_013398405.1. Classification (NCBI taxonomy): domain Eukaryota; kingdom Metazoa; phylum Chordata; class Aves; order Passeriformes; family Cardinalidae; genus Pheucticus; species Pheucticus melanocephalus. The sequence goes on along the minus strand of VZSJ01001654.1, from coordinate 192,616 downwards.
TTTGAACCCATAGAACTGGTCGTAAATTGCAGACAGCCTGAGGAGCAGCTATCCAAGCATAATGAGACAACAAAGGACTGATAAATTTTACCTCAGGTTTGAGTTTTTTTTTTTTTTATGTAGCACTATTCACTGATTGATTAGTTATTGATTTTAAAATGTACTTAACTAGTAAAGTTAACAAGAAAGAAGGTATAAATAAATACTACCCAGCAGTGTGGCCTCTAAGAGGAGGCATCCAGGTAATCCACTGGGTAGCCAAAAAACCTGTGGACTGTGAGGAGATACTGTACTTCACTTTCTGTGAGTGCTCAGGACCAAACTGGCACATTCTTACACAAAAAAGAATTATGTGTTTTAGCTGTGCTGCAGCAAACTCAGTGCAGCAACACTGACATCAGCCCTTCAGGAGCTGCAGCAGACAGATAACATAGACAATGATGTGGGCAATGATAGCAAAATTAATTTTTCTTTATTTGTTTATCTTTAAAGCTATATCAGCGCTTCAGCTGCTCTATTTTATTCAGAAGTATGTAAAAAATGCCAGCTTGTTAAACTGGCTTTAAGTTACTCCTTATTTGCAAGACACTGCAAATTTGATGTATACAGTCAATTTTCCCACCATTATCCATAACACTGACGGATTTCATGTGGCCTCCTGCATTTTATTGCACATCTGCCTCATTAATTTCTCCTAAATTCTCTAAAGCTTAATACAAGATTACACATATTGTGCAATTTTCCAGCCTACCTTCAGCAAACTGAGATGTGTTCAGGGCTTATTAGAGGGGAGGAGGGAGAATCATTGCTCCTGTAACAAAAGGTGTTGAACAGGCTGCCCTAAGAGGTATTTTTGTCCGTGAGCATGCTGACTATCTGCCTAACCCTTGCTCTGGGCCCGTGTTCTCTGAGCACAGGACTGGACTAGGTGATCAACAGAGACACCTTCCAATTTTAAAATGTTCTGTGGGTTTGGATCTGTGGATGCCAGGAGGCTGTCTAATCAATACTGTACAGTGAAAATGTGGCATAATAAACTGTTCAGTCAAATAGATGACAAATACAGTGCATTTTTTATCCTGTTAACATCCATTTAAACAAGAGAGCAGGTGACAGTTGGAAAATAAGGTGCACAGGCAACATATGCTTACTTTCAACTTGCTTGTTTGGTTGGAGGGGCCACTTCTGGCTGAGACATAAAACATGGAGCAGATGTTATGACAGCATTTATTTTTATTGATATTCCAAAGATGAATCCATAATACATTCCCATGGCTGCATTTCTATTGATGTTGAATTTATTTCCTTTCCATAGGTTCCCTGCTGCTTTTTGTTATTACAGAAAGTGCTTAGATAGGGGAATAAGAATAGCTCAGAACAAATTTCACCAATCTGGACTTATAGTACAAAGAATTTAACTATTACACGGTGCTCTGCCAGTAAGGTTTTAAATCAATGAAATACCTTCTGAAATAAGCACCAATGTTTTTCCATCTCAGTTTGGGAAGTGGAGCATAACTATATATTCCTCAGCTGGTGAAGCACATAGACTGGTGACATACACCAAATAGGGATTTTTTTCTTTTAGGATCTGATTTTTCTTTCCTTCTTTTTTCTTTTTTTTCTTTGACATTGCTGATTTCTCAGCATATTTATGGAGTGCTTTTGAGTTGTTTTTGTTCAGAGATTTGTAATGTAGATCTAGGACTAGAACTGGCTTTTGCTCTAGGGGATTTTGACTCTATAACATCCCAACCCTGTTTGGTTGGGAGTCTGTACATGTAAAATACCTGCTGGAATGTAACAGAATTCATTATACTGAGAAACAATACAATTTTGCAGGAGTTTGCAAAAATAGATGCTTCTTCATTGAAGTTCTCATTCAGGATATGGAAGCAAGTGAAGGGTCTTTCTTCCTAGTATTCTCATTGATCTTTTAAGTATTTGCTAAATTACTGTCTGATAAAAATCTGTTTCAATGTTAAACTAAATACTTCATTTACATTTAGTAACCTTAACATTTCATTGCTGAATCCTGATGACCTGGTGGTTGGTCATGACAAATGCTTCAACTGAGAAACAGGATCTTGATTAAGAAATTTGAGAAAACTTTGTTTCCAAATTCTTAAAACCTAAATGTTTTAGCTGAATTCAAATAAATTCAAAATATAGAAAAAAAGGATAATCTACTGAAGAACAGGGCTAAATCATAACCCAACTCATCAGAAGGATACTGAGGTAATACTTTGTCATTGATCAATTAGTTGATAGGAAATGAGAAATTAATATCAGCTAAATAGTTGAATGCCTTTGTCTCTATCACAGAAAAAAAAGCTTTGATGGAACCAAAATAATTTTAAAATTTTGAAATGTCACACCTACTGGCTGAAACAGTTTCACAGGGATCACATTTCATGCTATCATCTCAGTATCTCTCTTCTGGGTGTTTTACACGAGAATTTTACGACCAACTGAACTGGCCTTGGGAAGCCTGACTGGAGTCTGGAAGTACCCAGATACACTCGGCGTTGTCACTCCAGAACTAAGCACTCAGTTAATGCATTTTCTATTTCAGACTAGTATGCAATGGGAATCTTTCCACCCCTGTAAATGTCAGTTAATGTTTCTTTAGCAATATTTCTGGATCAGCTGCCACCTCTAGCCAGGCTTCTTATTTATTTACAGCAATGTGATCTTGGTTTCAGAAGAAGAGCTTCTGCTGTGTATGTACTCTTCAAGAAAATATTTTGGCTGTAAAATGTTCTGAAATCACTTTCCCTAAAAATTTGAAATGGCAAAAATAAGTCTTAAAGCTGAATCTTGCAACTGGCAGGAAAAACACTACTTAAATATTGCATAAGGGATAACATTTCTATCTGTGAAACAGTGCACGCCTGATGACATGAAAGAAAATACACCCTTTACCATAGATTAATCTCCTTTAAAGAATTAAACACAGATTTAAAGCCTAAAGAAACACTCTGTGTAGGGGGATAGTATATTTTACTTGGATTCTAAACTTCAAAATTTATTTTTCCTCATTCTTCAGGAAGATGTACCATTATTTGAAAAAGAGGAAAAATCATAATTGTGAGTATTCACCTTCAAAAAATGTGTAAATTATATTTTTAAAAAATTAAAATAGGGTCTTCCTTTTCTTAATAAGAGGGCTTTCTGCTTTTTAAAACCAACCACTAATTCAAATAATTGAAATGGGGCAAAAAAACCAAAACATCATACCACACTGTATTGAGATAAATGCGATTTTGGAGAATCTATCTGGCATTGCCAATGTTTTAACATCATGTAATTTAAGTGCAAATAATTACTTGAAGAATGATTGCTTTCATGTAGTTCCAAAAATTATCTCTGTCCTGGAGATTACTTGGCATGAATGTGTCTTAAGGAGTCTATTTTCTGAATTTCATCCTACAGCTGAACACAAAATACAGGAAGCATAGTCTATGTCCTGAAATAATGAGTGTCATACAGATGTTTTGGCAAGGATTAGAAGGTTTCTAAAATCTGTTCCAGGAAACAAAATGTTCATCACCGAAATGTAACAATTTATAAAATTTAGCATTACAAAAGCCAGTCATGGCAATGTCATGTGTTTTACCTTTATATGGATTTAAGTTATTATTGGTGTTTATTCTACCCTAAATAATCAATTCAGGAAGAAAAGTAGTTCCATATATTTTGTACCCATTGTTTCTAAAGCCATTTTCTTTTAAAATGGGAGCTGCAGTCTTCACCTTGTGATTAGGGTTGCATACTCTAAACTCGGAAAGAGCTTATGGCATTCTTTCTTGAAAATGATATTAAAAGTATCACATGGTTAATTTAATAAATTTAGAAGTCTTATGAAAGTGCAATTTTCTTTAAAATATCTTTAATGTGGATAAAGAGCTGAAGAGTACACTCATGTAGATGGTGGATACTACAGCAGAACACACCCCAAAGTTCCAGAGAAGGAAAGTGCATCAAGAGGATTATTTAAAATCTTATTTTTCTAATCCATACATTTGGTTGGATTAGAAAAATTTGGAAAAATGGTAGTTTATTTTTTGAGTGCAAAAAACTACTTTGGTACTTAATACTAAAAAGAACTTAACTTCTTTTCTGATGAGATTTGTGTGTTGAAGTAAAGAAATATGGCCATCATTTCACTGAAAATAGATTACTGAATTTAAATTGAAATAACATGATGTACTGTGCAGATTTTATTTGTTCATGTACATACAGACGCTTGAAATCTTCAGAGAGCAGAAAAATTATTTTGTTGGGTTGGTGTGGGATTTTCTTTTCATGGTAAACGTGTATTTAATATGTCTGCTTTTCTCTGTCTCCAAATGGCAACGTTAAGGGATTGGTTTCAAACTGGGAATGGGTTTAGATTAGATATTAGGAAAAATTCTTCCCTGTAGGGCTGGTGAGGCCCTGGCACAGGTTGCTCAGAGAAGCTCTGGCTGCCCATCCCTGGAAGTGTTCAATGCCAGGTTGGATGGAGTTCTGAGCCACCTCATCTAGTGGAAGCCGTCCCCACCCATAGCGGAAGGATGGGGAATGGAATGAGCTAGAAGCTTCCTTTCAGCCCAAATAATTCTATGATTGTATTATTAGTTTTTTTGTCCTCAAATGCTGGATAATGCCTTGACTACCACATTCTTTCAATGTACATGTACCAGGAACAAGTAAATATAAACATCTGTAAAGAATAGTATGGCATTGTAAGCACTGATGCTGACTATAATGCTACATGTTGCAAAAATGTAATTTTTGTTAGCTAAGAGTAAAATGATGTTCTCTTTTCACCTGACACTTTTCTGACTAAATTGGTTTGAAACTGGACATTAAGCTTTCCAAGGGCAGAAATATTTTAAAAATTAATTAATCTATCTTCAGTATGTGAGTCTAAGTGTAACTCTGCAAGTTGTGTTTAGTCTCTTGTTCAGGGAAATTTTCTATTTTCAGGCTCAAAATTTCATGTGGTTTCTTTCTTTCATTTGTTGTATTTTAAATACAGTTAAGCTTTTTTCCATGAAAGATTGTTCTGTTGCTTGTACACAAATGTGTACAACAAATATGACTGAATTATAGAATGTACTGATGTGAATTTCACACTGGTGCTCTATATCTTTCCTCCAAAAACCTCCTAGCAAAATGTGATGGGTCTGTCTCACCTACTTTTTATATAAAAGGCTGATTGCTAAAAATTACCAGCAGCAGTGGACAGTCTATATTTGTGAGATTGTGCCATCATTAATGTCCTGTCAAAAAACTCACCAAAACTCTACCTGAAGCTTGACAGACTTCATCGTAAAGTGCACTTTCAGGTAAAAATCAGAATTACCTTTTTTTTTTCTTTCCTTTTTCTGTTGCCAAAGTGGTTTCTTAGTTGTTATGAGCAATTCTGCTTCAACATGGTGGTTGGCTTTAGATTTTCATTCATCAAGAAAAGTCAAATGTATTGAGGGTTTTGTTTCAGCTTGTCAAACTGTTATTAGGAAATACTGAAAGGCAAAGATTTTACTTGAGGTTGCACCAGGTAGGAAAGGTTCTTTCAGCATCAGTCTGGTAACATGGAACATACAATCCATGTATTCGCTTACTGCAATAAGATAACACCTGTATCCCACTCTTAATAAGGAAAATATGCAACATATGAGATATTTCTACATGTATAAATGTAAATCTACATGTGAAGATGTAAAAAATAGGCCCTGGTATCCTATTTCATGAGAGTTGCTATAAAGTGATGTTGAACTTAGTCACATGGAGAGACAAAACTTGGCAAGGCAAACAGATTTCTTTCTGGTGAAATGATGTGGAATAGAATCAAGATCTTTACCACGGAAAGAAGAGTAAGTACATGAATAAAGGTAGAAGATGGGAATTTAGTGATGAGTCTGACTTCAGGTTCAGTAGTTACTGCTAAGTTGTGTATTCATAACAACATATTTCTACTTAAACTGTAAGTGATGACTACTTCACTGAATTGTGCTTAAAAACAAGATTGGCACCAACTGGACTGTGGCAGACTGGGCTCCCAGGTTTAGGTCACTGAGATTTCCAAGTGTTATATTTAATATTTTCTAGAAATTGCCGGTGTTGTAGTAGGGTGTTTAGGTTTGTTTCTTGTTTGTTGTAGGGTTTTTTGGGTTTTTTAGGTAAGGCAGCTTCTCCTCTTTTGTTTGAATTTTCTAAAATAAAAAATTTCTTTTAGTTTTTTTCAACACCAGAATAACAGGGCCACAAATAAGACAATCTCCATGTTTTTATTTATTAGATGATGTACCAAAATTGGTTTTATGTGAACCTTAAGCATATACTTGTTTTTTAGCTAATCTATTTAAGTGCCTATATGGCTGCATACAGTAAGTTTTGAATATAGAGTATGTTCATGGAGTGAAATGTTAACAGGTTGCTTGTTGTTGTTTATGTTCATCAGACTTCACTTAAGCATTTTATAGACTGTATGTGACTAAACACCAATCAGATGGTGACAATTTGAAGTCTTGCTACAGGGCTTGGATTCAGACCTGTGAAGATTAAGGCATTCTTGTAGTTGATTTTTGATATTAAGAATTTGCATGGATATTTGGAATACCTTCTGAAATGCCTCCTTTTGAAAATAAATGCTTTTCTAATGCTCTCAGCTGGTGAGATAGCTCCCTGAATTAATTTTAAAGATTCTTTTTGCTTAATAGGGTGCATATTAATTTAGAGTATAAGACTTTATTCCTTTCCTTTTATATGAAATCTTCAGTTTTGTCTTGCTTGTGTATTTAATTTTTTTTTTTACTTGTCCATATTTCAGAGGCTACACACAGTTTGATAGTGGCTGAAGACCAAAAGGGTTTCTCAATACACAAATAGTATTTTGGTAGGCATTTACTTATCAATGCTTTATTGGGTGGTATTTTATTTCCTTATCCTGAAATCATAGACTCATAGGATATAAAGATTTAGAGGGAACTCACAAGAACCATCAAAGTCCAACTCCTGTCTCTGCACAGAACACCCCAACAATCCCACCCTGTGCTTCAGAGCATTGTCCAGACTCTGTCAGGCTTGGTGCTGTGACCACTTCCCAGAGAGCCTGTTCCAGAGCCCAACCATACTCTGGGGGAAGAACCTCTCCTAATATGCAACCTAAACCTCCCTTGTCACAGCCTCAAATGTTTCTGAAAGCCGAATTTTGGTTACCTGTGTGCTAGTTTTCTTTTCACCAGGAAAGAATATGAAAGGTCTAAATAGAAATATGTCTTTGAAAAATAGGACATCTATGTAATTTCTATGTCAAAACTTTCAGTCAGGTACTGAAACTCAGTTCCCTTACATGATCTTTAACTATGGAAGAACATTTTTAAAAAGTGAAAGTTTTAGAACACTCGCATCCTGAACTTTTAAAATTTTCTCATGTGGAGCTACAGTTCAAAGTGTGAAAAGTTTTCTGCACCAGTTGGAGTCCCTTGTGAGATTCCATTGCCTAGCTCCATGTCCTTTTCTGCAGTAATAAGAGCTGTCAGATGTATTGTTGAGACAGCTGAGTCTTTCATCTCTTGTGACATATATTGTTTTAACTTCATTTGTAACATTTCCTAATGCTGAAAGAGAGAAGAACAGGAGACAGGCAAACATAGGATAAAAAAAGCATCATCCTCCTGTTCCCTTTATCCTATGCTTTATGGTGGCCTATTTGCTTTTTTGGCAATGGCTAAATATGGTTCTGGAGATCCTAGAAACATTTCATATAAAAATATAACATTATCAAATCTTTCATCCCGTGGAGGGTTGAAAGTAGTAATAATAGCAATGTTGTACTTAAAAATAATTATAATTAAATCTCCTTATTTATTGTGGTTTACAAGCCATTACAGGTTGATAATTAATATTTCCCTTATGCCTTCTCTGTGTGGAAAATGGAGAAGTTATGAAAAAAACACTGTGAATAAACACACTTTACATATGTTGCCAGAGATGTGTTGCCCTTTTGCTTTCTGAAGGGCCTTAATTAGCATTTTGGCTAAATCCTACACCTTGTGGTAATGCATTCAGAGATTCCTACTTGGTTTCCAAGGCACTATTTGAGCCAAATTTTTCACTGCAAAGATCCCATATACATAGGCATTAACAGGAATAGTTACTCAACTCTGTTCTTAGTCTTCCTGTCCCAGATGTTGAGTCCAAAAATATTTCACAAAATTATTGGACTGTCCTGTTGCCAGCTTATGTTCATCTGAGTTTTTTTTTTTTTCCTGAAAACTCTTGTGGCTTCTCTGCAGCTTTGCAGCAGTTGACCCTGAGATTGGGAGATTAAGGATGTTCAACTGACTTAATGACTTCTTGTTTAGCTGGATATGCAAGAATTCTCAAAAGCACCTAGATGGTAATGCCTGTATTTTTCTTGTGCTTTACATACCTGACCTTTTCCAAAGAACTTATGCCCATAATGAAAAACATGATGAAAAAAAAATGAAAGTAGGCACATGAGATTATGGATCCACAAATCTTCATATAGTGGTGTCTTTACTGATGTGATGCATGTTGCATCCAAAGGAAACTGCTGTTTTCTCTTGTTCCTTGCTTGCTTTTTAGAGCTGATTATTCACAAGCCATAAAGGAGTATTGGTGATCTTCATCACTGACACAGGTTTCGTTTAATGCTGACCACAGACAATCAGTTGTGTATTGTTTTTTTCACTCCTACTGAAAGGAAATTAATGGCTTTCTTTATTAGGGCTGATACGTTTTCCAATCAGTGAAAAAAGGAAGAGCTGAGAACTTGAAAGTATAAAAGAAAAGCTGATTAGCCTTGGCAGCTCAGAAGTAAAATGACTGTGCAAAAGGAGAGGAAGAAAAACATTTATCTTCATGTAGATCAGTATTTAGATTATAGTTGAATAGGTAATTTCACTGTAAAGAATCTTTGCTAGTATCATTGTCACTTAAGATATTTTTGGTAATTTAATATACAAAGAGAATTTGAAAATTTATATAATTGAAAGGTGTTTAAGAATGTTGTAAGTGGTCAAGAGTGGTGACAGTCACTCTTGCTATTATCAACTGCCTGATTATTTATTGACTTCTTGCCATACAGACAGGTTTTAAGAGTACATTTAGTTTTGTTGTTTTCGTTCCTATGGGACAAATTTTTTTGGGCATGTCACTTAATGAAGAAACTAAATAGAGGTCAAATAACACCCTGGGCTCAGGACTAGACTAATGGATCTTTGGCAAACAAATAGGAAAAGCCTGAGAACATCAAGCATGCATGTAAAGTGGTAGCATATGAGAAAGAAAGCAATATAAACTATTAAATTTATAAAAGTACAGCCACCATCAAAAAGAAAAAGCAAAAAACAACGAAAAAAACCCACTAAAACCAACCATGCAACATTTGCCAGCTTTTTGTAGGGAAGTGGGATGTGTTTACCATGCTGAAAAGAGCATATGTCAAAATTTTGTCAGCTTGACACATGGCCACAAACTGCTTGAACACACCATATTTATTCACTTCTGTGGATTGGCCTGGTTTTATTATAAAGTAGCTTCTGCATTTTTTTGGGTTTTTTTTCCTACCCATTTAGTTCCAAGAGGAAAGAATCTTATAAATCATGTGGTGCTTTTTCTACTTCTAGGCATTTTCAGCAACCAAGCTACTTGGTCTTATACCTTGAAATTTAAATATTTTAGATTTTTTTGGGGTTTGAGTAGTAACTTAATGTTTAATTCCAGGTTTGATTACTCAAATCACTGTTCCCTATCTAACAACAGCAGAGCCAGGTCTTCTAGAAGAAACTTGTCATTAACATCCATTAATGAATCTGTGGTACTTGAATTTGTCCAAACTCTTTTTGAACCCTCTGTAAGAGCCTAATTTAACAACCTGACAGAAGGAAGTCTCAGAAGTTCAAGGCCTGCTTTGTAATACTTCTTCAATCTAGTATTAAATCCCCTTTACTTCCAGCCTTGCAGAACTTGGTTGTAATATTTTTGCATTTGCAATGTACAGAATCTTCACGATTTTGAGAAATTATTACATTCTGTTCAGCTTCATGATCTTTGAAAGGAAAGGTTCCAGACCTTTCTAGCTTTTCTTCATGAGGAGCTGCTCAAGCTGCATTTTGACATGCATATCAGAACTGTCTGCAGCGTGGCCTTCTGTGGTTTTGTTACCCCTGTATCCTTTCTAGTGATGCCCAAAGGGTTGTTGGCTTCTTTTTTTTTTGCCTGCCACTATAACCTGACCAAAAGATTTCAGGGAACTGCTGGTAGTGACTCCAGGATCCAGAGCTGTCTGCTAGTCCAGAGTTCAGCTTGCTTCAGAACATTTTTGCTTTTTGTTCACAAACTTGCACCTGTTTACCCTGAAGCTCATCTGCCGTCTAATGCTCACACTCTCAGCTTGGTGAGATGCTCACCACTGTTGTGGCATCTGTCTACCTGGAAAAGCTCATTATTGTCAGCAGACTTGGAGATCTGACAGTGCATTTCCTTTTCTGTCATGAAAGGTGAATAAAATGAGTCAATCACAGCACTGATGCCTGGAGGGCCCGAGGACCGGCTCTTCTTTGTACTGAAAAGGGAGCATCAAGCTCTTCCTATTCTTTTTCTCTGCCTTAATTAGCTTTTTATTTTATGAAAACATTCCCAGTCATAAGGTAGTTCAGTTTCTGTAGCAATTTGTTTTGAAAAACCTTGTTGAAAGTGTCTTGAAGATTCAAATATGTTACGTCTGCTGGATGTAGTTATTGATCCCCTTCAAAAAGTCTGGCAGGCTGCTGGGCCAGAGCTTTTCTTCACAGAAAACCAGGCTGTTCCCTTCCAAATAGGCTGTTTATGTTCAGGCTCAGTGACTGTATGTTTTCCTGTAGACTCTCCATCTCAATATACATCTTGAAATGAAAATCAGACTCATCAGCCAGTAGTTTCTGGAATCCACTGAAAATCTCTTTTAGCAGGCAAGGGTTATCCTGGCAAGTCTGGTGGTATCCTGGCACAGCAACACCTTAGTCTATGTTCTTCATATTGCCACATAAGTTCCTTCATAGCTCCTGTGTGAGTGCTGTTATTCTAATATATATCTAATTTATTCATTTGATTTAATAATTTGTTTTCCTTTTGAAAGGACTAGAAATTGATCTAGTTCCTCTGCTCTGTCTTCCTGAATGAATACTTTGGGAATCTTGAACTGGAATAAAGCACAACTTCTCCTCTTATGTCCCAAACATTTCTGAGTGTGTCTTCTATGTTTTTGTCACGTGTAGTCCTGACAGATCCTATCTCTCAGGTTTTGAAGCATTTAAAATATCTTAAAATTTCTTTTCAACTGTTGTGTTGCTGTTAAAAATTGGCCTATCAGTAGATTAATAAATTGATGTTGTTTCATACCAAAATTTTGGGGGGAAATGTTAATCTCAATACAGTGACAGGGCTTGAGGGGATGAGTTGAAGCTGTGTTGGGGGAGGTTTGGGTTGGATATTAGGGAAAGGTTCTTCACCCAGAGGGTGGCTGGGCACTAGAACAGGCTGCTCAGGGCAGTGGTCACAGCCCCAAGGCTGACAGAACTCCAGAAGTGTTTGGACAATGCCCTGAGCCACAGGGTGTGACTTGGGAAGGACCAGGAAGGTGGCTTTGAGGATCCATATGGGTCCTTCCAACTCAAGATATTTTATTACCCTCTGAGTAAGGCCAGAAGAGAGATATACAGCTTGAAGTATTGAACCTCTGGAAGCTGTTAGGTCATTCCACACTCTGGATCACTGCTGTTTGCCAAGAGCAACATAAACATGCCTGGTGACTTTGAAGTACCATAGATTCAAGTCTAGAGAAAAACTAACAAGCCTATGGCATTTTTCTGGCATTTTTCTTCCCTAAGGTGGAAGCTCTGGAACAACTAAATGAGCACTATAAGGCCCATTAGATAAAACAACCCCTCAGGAAATTGAGGAAAGTCAGAGAGTCATCCCTTCAGCCTAAGGGATGAAAAGAAGATAATTCATTAAAACTAGATGATGGTATAAAATTTGTGGCATATTTCAACTGATTTTCGTGGACAGCTTTTAACATACTTTATTTTGGGAAAAAAATTTGAGTTCAGTTTAAAAAAAGCTTAAACTATATTTTTCGCAGCTAGATTCTAGCTTTCTTCTCTCTCTCTTTTTTTCTCCCTTTTCATAAAAGTTTTGATTAACTGCCATCTAAGGGTAAATACTGGAAATTCAGATGAGTAATCCTGTGAATAAACATTTGTCTTGAGCATTATTTAGGATGTTTTATCTTCAGGGTCCTCCATGCAGCTTTGTAAGACAGATGTCAATTTCTACATCTTTAACATGTTGCCTCTATGCCTGAAGGAATTTAAACAGAGACCTAATGTTTTCTGGGAAATTGATGTTTCTGTTTCTGCTCCTAAATGTTACAAACAGGCATTCTACATAGAATAAATGTAGAATCACAATATGAGCTATGAGCTCATACGAAACTTTACAAAAATATAAATCCAATTCATCAATATCAACTTCCCCTCATGCGAGTATTTTCATCACTTTTTCATCTCAGCAATGAGGAGAAAAATCCAGATAATTTTTCAAAAGAGCAGCTGTTTAATCACAGTAAGGCTCAAGGCAGTGGAATCTGAGAAGCCTCCACATATGCAGCAGTAGAACTGTAGAGCACCACTGTAGTTGTATGGAAGTCTTGTGTGAGACACTTGTGGAAATATGTTTATCTGGGTTTTTGGGTTTGTTTTTTTTTTGGTGTAGTCAAGATTTCTAACTTACAGTAACTGATGTGTGATACTTTTCCCCTGATATTCAGAATACAGACACAGAATACTTGTCTGTGTCTCTCCTTGTTGGAAAATTCAGGTAACTGTCTTGGAGCAGTTGCAAAAAATATTTATATAACCTTATTTTGTTTAAGATTATCCTGTACTGTGTTATATTTCATTCTTTTTATATTTAAGAACTGGAAAGAAAAGCTTTTGTCCCTTTAAAAATTCTGTATTGCCAGGGAAAGGCCAGCCACACTAAATTAAGTAGTGGGTCTCCCATGGCAGCTGCACACTCAAGCTACGACTGCATACAAATGAACACAAGGAGGAAATGAAATTTACTGGCATGAATTCTGATTTCTAGGAATTGCTCCTGCATTTGCTGAGCTGGCACCTGTCATGGGCTAATATAGCTTAACCAAATCAGGATCAAAGGAGTATAATTAATCTAGTGATTTATTAATGATTCATAATTAGCCAGCAATCAGTGAAATACACATTTGGGATCAATATGACTAACACAACTGATGAAACAGAATACTAAAGACTTCTAAAGCATTAATAATTTTTACATGTTCAAAATGCTGTTTTGCAGCTAATCATTGCATTTCCAGGCACCCCCTTTCCCAAATGGCGTCAGTTCCAAACATGTTCCTCTTTCTGGGGCTGTGGGCACACACAGCTGCAGGACATGTGGGTGCTTCAACTTGCCCTGTAGTTGTGCTGCTTTCTATCAACAAAAAGAGAAAAGAAAAAGGAAAAAAAATGGTGGATGATGTTGACACTATTAAGAGGGTGGGTTGGAGAAACACCAGAAGATGATTCCCAGTTCTGCTCCGGATTTGGATGGATGGCTTTATAGAGATTGTAAGGCTTCTCCAGAATACTAAAGGCTCCAAGCTGAGCTCAGTCCTGCAACCTGAAAAGGTTATAAGGGAAAACATTACCTGTGGTGCTGAGACTTCTGTTTCTAAACTGCTCATTTCACAAACCTGTTTGAACAAGTAGCAGAGTAACTTTCCAGAAGGATCTCATGATTCTGGTGTGGCTGTTGCTATGGTTTACCCACCTGGTTTTTGGCAATTCTTCACCTCCACGGCAATTTTGTGACCTTGTTAGGAACCAAGAACATCTCATTAGTTTCTGTAACTTAAATATAACCCAACTGAATAGATAAACTGTAGGCAAAAAAGTAACTTTTATAGGTCAGAGATTTCTATTTTAAGCTAATTTAGATTGCCTAAAGTGCAAGTCTTCCCATAATTAATCATTGTACGTAGACATCATTATCTTTAAAGACATTGTGAGTTAGAGAGAATTGTTTCATTTCTTCAGTACCTAAAATCTCAAGAAAAATGTGAGATGGCTTTAAGTATGGCTAGCAGTCTTGCTCCCATAAAAAGAATATTGCTTTTCTGTGCTGTGCTTGCTTAGAACTAGCAGAGATATTTTAAATTTATTTCTACCCTTTCATCTGTGGTCTCCTGTTGTTATTATAATAGTGTATTAACACACATTTTCCTGCAATTACTACATTTAATTTTAAATATGCCTTCTGACATTTTCTGCCTTCAGTACAAAATAAGCTCACTTCATCTATTTGATTTGCTGACGTGAAGTACACAAAATATATTGGATTTTCTTATCTGAACTTTCTCGTTTATTTGCACATCAAAGAAAACACCTTAAAATGTGACTAGAATAACCCTGTTTGCTGAAGTAGGCAACAAAAGCTTGAAAACATTTGATGGGAAGTGAAGAATTGCATATCAAATGTGTAATTTGAATATTTCTAATGCTGGTATTTCTGATATCCTGCTGCTTCAAAGTTATTAAATGTGTTATCCTTCAAGGCCAAGATAACAAGAGACAAAATATGAAGCAAAATAGAGTTTTCAGTACGCAGGAGCATAGTTTTGGATATATTTAAATAAAAAAGAACTGAAAAGTTTCTTTGGGTCCCTCAGGTAAAAATTATGTGAACCCTAACGGGTCTGGGTGGGAGGATGAGGCTTTGGCCATATCCAAGAAAGAAGATACAAAAGCCCAGATATGGATTCAGCTACTGAATCATGGCAATCATGATGGTGATTTGATGGCTACTGATACATAATTTGGTAGTACCAAGGGCTTGTATAACAATGGATAATCCCTGTAATGACCCTTGAGGGACAACACTCATGGTTTCCACTTGGACATTGAGCCGCAGATTGTAACTGTGCACTTGCTCACCCTGCCAATTCCTCAGGACATCCATCAGTTCACCCATCAAACCCATACTTCTCAAATTTAGAGGTAAGAACATTGTGGGGAGCCACCATCATTACAGAACTCCAGATAGATTCCATCTGTACCCATCCTTTTTCTGATGCACTCACTCCAACCCAGAAGGTCACTTGGTCAGGGAAATAGTTCAGTTCTGTACCTACATTTTTGACAATATCTTGCCAATCATTAAGAATTGTTGTGTAATCTGCTGTTATTATCAAGAAGATAAACACGGTTCAGTCTGTAAGCTTCTTCACTGAATCATATTCATAAATTAGTTGGAATTTTAGAGGTTTGTGAATGAGTAATATTTTATTGTAATAAACAAACAAAAACCATCAAACAGTTGTAAGAGGGAATGAAAGCCATATCATCATTTCTTTTTTGGGTTTTTCCTTTGAGTCTGGATTCAAAGTGATGTATCTGCTCTGGGCTTTCAGAACTTTTCTTTACATAAAAAAAAAGAGAGCATCCTGAATATATACCCTGAAAACCACTGCTAATATAAGATGTTCTTTTTATTACAAATGTTTAATGTTACAATAAGTGAAAAAGAAAAAAAAAATTAACTGTTCTCTCATCTTCTGAAAAATATTTTGATGTTGAGATATAAAGGATATTAAAATATATTGAAAAATAATGAAGATTAAATGCAGCATTTCGAGTGTTAGTAAATTAGATGTTAAGAAATAACCATCTTAAAGAAATTATGCAAAAGTAAGAATAAAATAAAGTAAAAAAGTGTCTTTGAAATTAGCTTTGATTAAACAAATCCACTTTAAGAAGTGATCCTGTAATGAGCTTATCTTTCTGAACTCCTAAAATATTTGACATCCTAAAAAGTGAGAGCAATGAACTACTTAGAAGGAAAAGTCAAATTTTATTGTTGATTTTATGACTTTGTGAAGATTAGTAGGTAGATTTTACAAGTCTAAGCCAGATTTTATAATTTTAAGATATATACATATATATAAGATAAAAACCAGCACCCTTTCAAGAAGACTGTACTCATCTGAAAACAACAAGAGTTACATGTCCAGACTCAAATACTCATTACTGACGTACATCCAGATATGGGTAAGAAAATTATACACTTCTGGTCACTTCCAGCAGGACCATCTGACTATAAATAGCTGGAAAGCAGGCTCCTTACCTTTCTATTTCTTCAGCCACCACCCCTTCTTCAGCATCTTCATTTTCATTGTGGTGTGTGTGCAGAAATACCACTGCCTGGGTAAAGCATTGTTCTGTATTTGAAACGTGCATTACTGATTAGTGTCTGGGTATAGGGAATGGGCATGTTCAGTGTGCTACTTCCTTTCTTAAGAACCGTCTGAAAATGTTTTTCTCAAGTTTGCTAATATGTGTTTATATGAGCTCTCTCAGAATCAGAAAGGACCAGAATTATTTTCCTTTACTGGTTGTTTTAGAAGTCCAGCATAAATGTAAGAGTGTATACAAATTGAACTAATTTTAATTAAGCAGTTGTGTTGTAGGAGGGGGGAATCAATGGGTTTTAAAGCCAGCTACTCCAAGTACAAATTGAATATTTGAAATTAAGTCTGAGGATCAAGACCTACTTGGGGGATTCTAAATAATGATTGAATAAATTCCTTTAATTATAAATATTTTTTGCAGTACATCTGTGCCACAGTGTACTCCTTCTTTAACATTTGGAGTTTTGTAGGCAAACAGTGACCTCAAAACTTTGCAAACAACACATTTACTCCAGACTCATACATATGGCTGTATTGAATTAATTTACTTTCATTGACATTACTGTCACACTGCAGTGCTTTTCCTTTTTTTTAAAAGTTACCTAGAAACAAGGTTGAAGAGCCTGGAGGGCTTATAACTGAACCTACTGTTTGGTTATGAAATGTGTGAAAGTAGAAATGCATTGATACATTTGGGAGATAGAACACATACTCCCTAATTGGTGCCAGTGCAGGTCTTTCAGCTTACCCAGCTGCTCTCTGAGGATGAACATAGAAAGACACAAATATGAATTGCTTTCACATTAGGGATAATAGCAGCATTAAGAAAATGACAGATGTTTTTTCCTGAGTATCCAGGAAGGTATGGTGATGAGCAGTTTCAGTTTATGAGCTGAGGATTTTTTAATGATAATCAGTGTTCTAAATAGTTTCAGAATTGTGACCCCAAAATGCTCAGTATTTCAATGTTGGTTTCACTTATTTCAAAAATATTAGTTTTATTTATATTTATTTCAATATTTTAGTAAGAAGTTTTCCAGAAGCTGAGATCTGGTGATTGATGACAGTATTCATCAGTGAGCATGTAAAAAACCCCATACAATTTGAAGACTAAACAGATACCATAGCTATGATATAGGGAATATTCAGTTTGGAAAGCAGGAAAACAACAGAAGGGCTATAAACATAACTTTCTCATCAGCCAGAATTAGGAAAGGGTTGCAAAACTCATGCAAATATTTATGCAGAAGTAGTACAATTTCTGTGTGGTACCTATTTAATGAGGTCTGGCGTCAAGCTGTCCAAATAATAACTCATGCACACTCATCATCAGTGATTAATTGGGAACATTTCTTCCTTCCTAAAAATGACATCGTGTCTTAGTGTAGTGCTAAAGTAAAAAAATCTGTTTTAATAAGCAGAAAATATTATCCTGAGGATTTTCCAGCCATCGCTCAATGACAAGGTCATATTGGAACAGTTGCCAGGCGGAAAAATTTATTTGGCTCTCCAAATGACAGGAAGTTAAGCGGATATCTATTTTAAATAACAGGACTTTGGATAGCTATTTAGGAATGTCAACACTTGGCTGTCTAAAGGGCAGATGGTGATGGGCAACTCACTGTACAGACAGCAAGGTCTGAGAAGTGCTGGTTTCCTCCTAACAGAGGAAGAGTCACAAAGGATATGTTGCACCTGTAGTGAGGTGTGGCTCTTTAACAGTCTGAAAATCAATGGAAGACCCAAACAGTGCTCAAAATACCAGCAATGGAAATGTCAGTGCTGTTGCCTTGGGTTCTTCAAGCCCCTCTCAGAATATTTGGGCAGGGGCTGTGCATAGTTGCAAGCAGTTTTGGTGATTGTGCTGTCCTTGAGTAAAGTCTTCCAAGGGGAAATTACTGGTCTACAGCTACTTGGGCGGATTTTATCAATCCCATTTACACAAAGTTGTTCTAACTAGCTTTAACCAGTTCTTCAGCAGTCCCTGACAATTCCCCTCTCCCTGCCTTGCTTAGCCTAAATTAATCCATTTAAGTGTAGGGATGTTACTTCAAAATAATTCAGATGTAATTAAATTAGATGTATTTATCTCTATTCAAGAAAAAATATGAAATATGTACATTTTAGTGAAGCATGACTGTCTATTCTGGTTTTGTATTTTGATTATAATGAAGTGCTAAATAGAATCAGGTGTTAAAAATGTTCCATATTTATCCCCTCTTCTAAAAATACTGGCATCTGGAGTTTTTTTTTTAAGGCTGTGTTTGAGTAAAGACCATATAATCTAGCTTAGTGACATTTATTTTAATTCTCTTTTCAAACTTCTACTCTGCAAGTAGTGGCCTTTCTCTTGAGGTTTTCATGTGCCCAGGAGGGTAGTCTGTCACCTGGCTCTGAGGATAAATTCTATGAGAACAAGGGCATTGTAAAGGTCACTCTTATTCTGATACAGCATGCCAAGATGTAATACTTGGGTTGTTCAGAAGCACTGTAGGAAAGGGCTAAAGCAAAGTTATAAGTGGGAGTATCTCTGAGCTCTTTTAATTTCTGCAAATAGCAGGATTCCTACAAAAATTGTGTTAGTCTACACAGAATTTGAAAAAAGAAAGTCAAATAAGGGGAATTTAAAATGAGAAAATTTTAATAGTTCTAATTTAATTGACTTTCAGGTTTTAATAAAGGATAAATTAGAGAAGAGTTTAAATTTCTTTGTCAGAGTATGTGAACTCTGAGAAAGGAATGTGTAGATTTTACAGAATTTTTTTATGTGACTTTGAGGTTCCTCAGTTGAGTTGAGCAACAGTTTTGTAAGGATGTTGGAATGAGAATTGTGGAAGCAAGTCAGGCAGAGTCTGTTGATTAAAGTGTAGTTAGTAATTTAAGAATGATCAATATTTCCTTCTGTTAGTTATTACTCATGAGTGGAATTAGGAGATTTTGCTGAGGACTGTACCACCGCCTGTGGTACAGTCTTTAGGCCCAGTCACAAGCCTTGTTTCATGTGAGGGACTGAACTTACAAATGAATAAAATTTGGAGCAGCAGTCCAAGTTCTATTGCATTTGGTAGGAGAGGGGCTCTTGTGCTCCTTTGCTCTTCTGTAAGTCTTATATCTGTTGTTATATAAATATGAGTTACATCTGCATTTTCTTGTGGTGGGGAGGCTTAGATGGCAGGAAGAACTCTTTCACTGAAATTGTGGTTGAGCATGAGAACAGGCTGGCCAGGGAAGTGTCAGATCCCTGGAAGGGATCAAGAAATGACTTGGCACATCCCTTTGTTCTACAGTTTAGTTGACATAGTGGTGTTGTTCAAGACTGGTCTTGATGACCATGGAGGTCTTTTCCAACTTTTATGAATCTATAATTGAACCAAAAGTGAAAACTTACCTCTCTGATTACAATTGCTGTAGTAAGAGAAGTACAGTTGCAGTATTTATTCCTGTAGCTCTTGAGAGTGCTATCCTGTTTTGCCCTAAAGGGGCAGAAGACCATTTTGTAACTCATTTTCAATGATTCATCATGATTAGAATTATTCATTCTGGCTAATTAAAATTCTGATAATTGAAAACAAGGATTCAGAGAAAGATACAGTTTAGGTTTTACATGGAATCTCTTTGAAAGAATGGGGAAAAACATCCAAACTCTAATCTCTATGGAGCTCTGTGGTCAGGTTATTAGAGACTGGCTAAGAATTTTAACTTGGTCAATATATCAGCATTCTGTGGTCATGCAGTGTTATCAAGATCACCTTAACACAAAGAATAAACAGAAGAACTACTCCTGTCCTCCAAAATAAGACAGAAAAGCAGAATGGTAATTAAAAGCAACAAAGTTCCAGGTCATGTATTTATATGCAGAATTTCTCTGAATGGTTCTCCGAATTAGTGTCAGCTAAGATCTCTTTCTTTTGTATATCAGCAATGAGTTTCTACTCTAATTGGTGGTCACTTTTTATCAGTGGATAAAAAGGAAAACTTCTTCCTTATGGATATATAGAGTTAGGTATTTTTTTCCTTATCCTCTTCAGCACCTTCCAAATTCTACAAGGAATATACTACCTGAGGCCAGAAAAATATCTCCTTTACTGTACTATGGAATCATGAGTTACTATTATTGTGGTTTAGAAACACCATAACAGTAAAATCATTTACAAATGCCATACACATATATAGCTATAACACTTGTATTTTGACTATTCTTGCTGTTTTCTGGCAACTATCTTATCAATGGGGAGCAGAAGTCAGATATAAATAGCACTTATCCCTTTTAGTTGCTGTTGCTAATGTACTTTGCTATTCCATTAAGTACATGGTAGCACTTTTACGAAGGCTTAAAATCAGATCTGGCATAAAAGAGAAAGTGCATCATGCACTCAGAAGTTCAGACTTGGTGCACAGACTGCATGGAAATGTCCAGACATCAAAAAAAAAAGTGTCCAACTACAAAAATGGTTATTTTCCTGGCATCTGAAGCTATGCAGACTTTATTTCCACGAGTTATAGATGTGCAGCAAATGCAAGGCTAGTAGAAATATTAACCAAGCTCTAATTCCTTCACTGTTTTTTATCATTGGGGAAAACAAGTGTAAAACTCTTCACATTGGCTCCAGCAGGAGTCCTGTGTTTCTGCTGATAACCTTATTCTTGTTTAGGCACGTTCATGAAACTGTAACTTCCTCTGTAACCAGCACCACCAGAGAAGAATTTGTGGATTGGTTTGGGTTTGGGTTTGGTTTTTACGATCCTGAAAAAACCCCTAAATCTCTCTGAAATTTAGCAAGCAGAAAAACATTATCATCTGTGGCTATATTCAGAATTGTCAAGTAAGCCTTAATCATGACTAGTCAATTAAATCCTTGTGGGTCAGATGCTGTATTCAACTGGACTTTGAAGACTCCATTGCCACAGGGCTGCTTAACTGACACTGATTAAATTTACATTGTCAGCCATTTAATTATTTTCCAATGTTCCAATTCTGTGCAAATTGATATAGAAGGATTTAGTCTTTGCAGTGAATTTAAGACTGTCTTGTTTTACATAGAAATTTGACATCTCAACTCTGGGATTAGCATGCAAAATTCTGAAAAGGATTTCTGTCATTCCAGTAAAATAGACACACCGGTGGCTATATGTTTTTTCAATTTGTAACTTATAGTGTTTAATAGAAACATTTAATTTTAGTAGCTCTTTTTTTTTTTTCTTATCTCTTTTTCCCCCAATTCATACTTCAAAATCTTTAAAGAAAACTTTAAAACTATGAAGGGGTTTGGATTTTTTTGGTTTATGTGTGTAGTGGCAAAATCAATAATGTTCTCAGCCTGCTTACTCTTGATTCAATTGTCATAGTCTCAGATTTGGCCTTTAAATTTAAGGTCTACAATGATTCAAAAAAGAAAAATAATGTGTTTTGATTAATGATGGAGACTCAGTCCAAGTCTGCTTTTACTTTGGGTACTTATGGGACTGAAGTTGCAGATTGCATTACTGGCAAGGATCCAGTTCTCTTGAATGAACTTGATAGGATTTAATGGAATTAATAATTAGGACATCTGACCCTGCCACTTGCAGTGCTGCAAGTGGCATCTTGGGGCCAGCTCAAAATGTGAAGACAAGCCTTGTACAAGCAGGGGATTTGTCATAGCACCAAGCTCATCTGTGTAAGTTTGAGGAGAAAAAAGAACATCTTTATATCCTTACATTGCAGCTTCACTTGTGATTAGTAACTATTTATTTGAATATCTAAGGTTACTGCACTTCCACAAATCTTCTGAAGTTCTTCTAAACAAGCTTTTTAATCACATGTAAGAGATGTTTATTTCATTATTTGCTTTGAGAAACTTAACCATCACATGCTATAAAACAGGAACAGATCTTTAAAGAACTAGGCACAGGAAAATGTATAAAAAATAACAAATAAGCAGTGAAGACCAAAATTACTGATGCTGTGCAAGAAGAATGCAACAGGAGCAACCCATTGATTGTCAAATGTATTCCATATTAAAAAGCATCTACTTGGGGAATTTACCTTAAAGAAAAGGTCCTCACTGATGATCTGCCAGTAGCAGTCTGCATCCTGGCTCTGTATCAGAACTCCATCTGTTTATCAGATCAATCTGTTTATTGTTAGTGCCAGCCAGTGTTTTAGTGTATATATTATTGTTGAACTGAGGTATTTGTCACTGGATTTAGAACATCCATGGATTTCATCATGAACTCTCTGTCTCTTAATTGCAGGAGTCTTTTCACTTTCCAGTCCTTGTTGATCAGAATTACAGGTTTATCTTCAGTCTGTGAGTGAGGCTGTGGATAATAAACCTCCTCCATCACACTGCCCCATTTTAGAATTCATTGTATGTAGTTTATATAGGAATCAAGGACACTAAAGATTAGATAAAAGGTAAACATAACTGCTTTCACCTGATAATAAGAAAACATATAATTGTATTTGAAATTAGTTATGAGAAATACAGTTTGGCTTAATTGAAGGCATGATACAGCATTCATATCACATTAAATTCATCTGAAAATGGAAATTGATTTATTATTTAAATTAGTGGTGGGAGTTCTTTAGTGCTCCATTTTTAGTTTGTCATCAGTTAAAGACAGCTCAATCTATTTATCACTACATTAATTCATTCTAATGAGGTTAACATAATGAGTAACCCAGCATTTCATTATATTCCATTTATTTGAATGCCCAGCTTGAGTACACCATATTTAATTGAAACAATAATTGGGGAAATGTCACAGGTTAGAAAGGAGACTGGAAATGGAGCTTCCCTTGCAGAACATGTGCAGTTCCTATTTTTGCTCATAGAAGGAAAATAAAAGTATAAATGATTCAGATTAAATATGTTTAATTTTAGTCTTAAACACAATCAAAACAAAAAAACACAAATCCCCAAGCCCACCAGGCAATGGTGCACCTCTATTGAAGCAGAAAATTAAGTGATATGGCTACTTTGAAAATTACTTGTTTTCAATCTTTTCAGGGAAAAAAAGGGGTTTATAGTTCTGCAGTGGGGAGAATTGATATTTGGAGATTGCTGGAGCAGCTCAGACCTCAGGATTCTACCCACAGATTTCCTTCCTTAAGACCATGTCTCTTTCAGCTGAAAAATGGAGATACACAGATATGCTATGAGAAATGTAAGCACTTCTTTCATGTGGTTTGAGACAAGGAATTTGTGTGTACGTAACGATGCTTGTCTCCATCACTGTCTTACAGAAAATTCTACACGACCACAAGGGCATCTCTGCATAAAAATTATTTATAAATTGAGATTTTACAGATCAAATTTGTTTGGTAAGTGCATAATATTTCTGGGTAATTCTGTGTCATTTAATGAATTTATTGGGATATATTTTGTGTCCTATGACAGCTGTAATGACTGCCACTAAATTTTCGTATCACCTGTGTCTCAGAGTGACATCTGTGCTTGCTAATAATATATTTTCCCTATGGTAAATAGTAATGGTGAGCAAATACATGTTCCTGATAGGTTCTTGTGTGCAGAAGGCTGTAAAGGAGCATAACAAAAATAAATAACAATAGCTTGTCAAACATGAATTAATTTTCACACCACCATATGGAGAAGCTAAACACTACAAGACTAATTTTTGAAAATTGGAAAGTGAGAAAACAAGACTTTAAAAATTGTGTAAGAATATGTCAAAGCACATTGATATCAGAGCCAGCAATAATGGCTATGGTCTACCTTTTTGGAAATAAATAGTCATTAAAACCTGTAGTGGTTCTGCTTTTTAAAATATGTCTGCTCAACACTCTTTGGAAATAATGAAGTATTATGTCACCTAAGAAACTGGAACTTGAAATCACATCACATTAAAAAAAAAAATACATCCACTCCAAGAATATAGATTTTCTAATTGGTTGCTATGTACCATAAATAGAAAAGCATTTTTTATTTTCAAAGTATTTAACAAGATGCCACAGTCTTTTAAGACTGTGGTAAAATAATTCTTTTAATCACAAAACTTAAGGCAATGTAATCAGAGACATGGTGTTAATTTTTTATTTGTTTGTCAGTGCTCTTGATTTCTCCAGTATTGCCAATAGTTACAGAGGGACAGTTTTCCAAAGTAAGGAGAGGGTGCACATCAGGAAGTGGTAGCAGCAAAGGTGCACATAGAAAGAATTGTGACACCAAATTAGACACATTCAGATGTGACCCTTCCAGCTTTCATTTTATTTTAGCTTATATTTCTATAGAAAATATAAGGGTGAAAGTCTGCTCTAAGTTGGTAGTCCTGCTCCAGATTTTTGGAAGGGAGCATGACTACCAGTAGGAAGGGAAATTTGTCAAGGAGGAGAGACAAAGCCCATAAGCCCTTTTGTTTAGTGAGTAGCTGAGCTTTGAAATTAATGGAACCTGAAGTGTTGTTCCCCATTTTAAAGGACATAATAATGAGACTTAGAGCACTTTGAGCTAGCTGGTGGTCTTGTATATATCCCCAGTAGAGGAGGACAAAAAATAATAAATAAATAATTTATAAATAATAAAAAATAATTTTAGAGCTTGTTTTTATTACATTTTGTTTAGTATACCTCCTTTTTCCTTGATAAGGTAAGGCCAAGGTAAATGCCTCCAAGCTGGAAGTAGTTAGAAGGATTTACTTGCTACCTTTTCCTTGTGGGTGAAATGTGTTGTCACCCTTGGCTATAAATTCCTTTATAAAGTCCGGTCACCAGTGTGAGGTCCAGGTGTGTCCAGCCTTCAGCCTGGTAACCAATTCAAAGATATTGTCATTCTTCTGTTCTCTGAAATGTGTGCTGCATGTCCTGTTGATGATATGAGCATGCTGGGTCAGGGCTATCCTCGCTTTAGAGCAGCTTTTTTGACTAAATGTAGAATCCAGGCAATTTTTTAGGAGGAAAGAAACCCATCCTGGTGTAGAAGTAATTATTGCTATTTGTATTACAGTTGCTGTTTACATATAACAGATATAAGCTGGAGGTGTTTTGACTTACCACACTGGAGTACAACAAGATTTTTTTATGGAAACTGTTTAGTGAATAATTCATCTAATGATTTTTTTGCTGTCATTTAGCCTGTGTTTTACATCCT
Organism: Pheucticus melanocephalus; assembly: GCA_013398405.1. Lineage (NCBI taxonomy): Eukaryota > Metazoa > Chordata > Aves > Passeriformes > Cardinalidae > Pheucticus > Pheucticus melanocephalus. The sequence goes on along the minus strand of VZSJ01001654.1, from coordinate 167,260 downwards.
AAGATTGATTAAAACAGACAGTGTATGAATAAAGTGCTAAGTTCTGCACTGTTTGGTTACCTCAATTTGTCTCCACTCCCTTGTTTAGCAGAGTAGAAGACTAAATGAGAAGTGTGAAGTTAAAAGAAAACTTGGTGAAATCTCTGATGCCTTTTTTACTGTTATATACTGTGTAAGGTCTGTGGGCTGTGATTTGTGATAAAATGTTATGCTTTAATATGAAATCCATAAAATCTCATTTACTTAAAGGTTTCAGAAGGGATGTCAGCTAGTGGAAGAATAATTCTTGAGAGAACATGAACTTAAGGATATAAGTAAGTATCTTGAGACCTTTAAGGTGATTAGTGCAGGAAAGTACCAGCTCCATCACCTCAAAAACCTACAGCTATCAAATGAGATTAATTTGTCAGCAGCTTCTCTTGGCACCAGTGCCTTTGCCAGGGTTTGTAGCACACATTGGCACATGTGCACCTTGTCAGCTTTCCTTGGAGACAGATTTAAAAGCAGATTTCATCACAGTGGTAGGAGAGTCCTGAAGGGTCTGTGTCCTTAAAGGATAGCTGCCCATGTTTGTTCTTTCCATCACAGTTGGTCATCCTCATGTTTTATATATAAGGATAAAGGCATGCCATTGGGTGTTATTAACCTTTCTAAAAGTCAGCCTTCTACATTTAGCTCTGGGAAACAGAGAAACTTTCTTGCTTGAAGTGTTTAAATACCCTACAGTGAGATGTTTTACAGTCAACTTCTGCCTCTGCAGTTCCATAAAATTTACCTTAAACCTTCCATTTGCAAGATAGCACTGAAAGTATTTCTATAAATAATTTTCCACTGAAGCTGCATTTATTAGTTCATACTCTGAAATGTGAATACTGCAAACTTAAATACACACTTACACCTAAGAAAAGTGTCTTACTCTAAATATTAATATTTCATTTATGGAAACCACATAGGATTCTTCATCTGTGAATCTGGTAATGTATGGTGTGCAGAAGAGATTGGATTAATTTGTCATTATTGTTTCAGGCCTGTACATTCCATTAACAGAGGTTTGTCACTTCCATTTTCACTGCATTATTGATACACAAACGGCTTATGCTTAAATTAAAATTGAAAGTTAATAGTGAATTAGATGTGGAAGACTAGTTAAGGACTAAGAACTTTTGCTTCAAACTAAAAAAAAAATCTCATTAAATGTCTTAGGCATTTTAAAACATTGTATTAGCATTTTTTTATTATCCTGATTTTCTTAGTTAACACTGTGGTAAACAGGAGATACAATTCCTTAATTAATGGTTATTTCACTGGTTTTTGTTAGTCTTCATGTGTTCCTGTGTTCCAACATCTGTAAAAGGCCAGACTTGCTTAGATGATTATGGACACTTTGCCCTCACTGCACCAACTGTAGCAGTTTAGAAGCTGAATTGTTTGTATCACTGTCACTTAGCTTTATATCACTAGATTTGGATTTTCCTAATCTCCACAACCTTTGAAAGAAGATACAGCTACCTTATGAGGACAATGGTGATCTCTATCATGCTTGATCATGGTTCATCTGAATTCACAGGATGCTATAGGCCAAGTTTTCTCAAATGATCCCTGAGTCAATTCCTATCCAACCCTTTCCTTCCCTGAACTTTCACTAAACAAAGAGCCTGATGAGACATTATTTTTGAGGACTGAGGCAAAGAAAACATGAAGTCCTTATTCCTTAATCTGTCTCCTACTAAATCATTTGCCCCACATGACAATGGGCCCACAATTTCCTTGCTGGGATTTTCAATATTTCTGAAGCAGTAAATGCACTTCCTGTGACCCTTAGAGTGCAATGTGAGTCTCAGCTGCAGAAGTTTTAATTTTGCTGACAGGTTCACTAAATGTCTGAGTTGTTTTCCTGAATTCCATCTGCATAATAGCATTCTTTTTCATGCCACGTGTCTGTCATGAATTTCCTGCTTAAGCCATATTGGTCTCCAAAGCCATATTGGTCTCCTAAATTGTCTCCTTGTCTTCTGCAGCATGAGGATGAACTGCGCCTTGTGCTTAGAGGTCTTCAAGGATTATACAGCTTTCTTGGGTTCTTTTGCTGCCCATGGATCCCATTTTGCCACTCTCTCAGTAAAGTGGTATCTGCTCTCTTGGAATCAAGGTTTTGTGCTCTGCCTTCAGCTGTGGGTGCTAAGGTACTACTAAGATCCCAAGGTACTCCCAAGATTACCACAGACTGTCATATCCCCTACTATTTTCTTTCTTGTTTAGTGAGTAGCAGATCCAGGTTTGTATCATCTTTGTCTTTTTCATCCAGCCCCTGTACACCTGGGATGTGACAGTTGTCCCCTGATATGATTTCTTGTGTCCTACCATGTTGCATTCCCAGCAAATATCAGAGAGGTCATGGCTTCTCGTGTGAACAAGGGTCTGTGGCTCAGAGATTTCAAGTTCTTTGTGGGTTTTTTTCACTACATCACCTTGATCAGGGAGTCTGTGACAGACTTTCCCCAGAACATCACCCTTAATAGCCTCTTACCTGATCCTAACCCATGAGCTCTCAACAAGATTCTCTCCCATCCTACTGAAAAGCTCCCTGAATCTGTATTGGCCCTGTGCACAGCAGGCAACTCCCTTCCCATGTCTCCCTAGCTTTTCCCTCCTGCAGAGCTGTGTCCATCACAGCTTTCTTGTCATGCAAACTCTCCCAACACATCTCAGTAGGAGATTTGAAAACAGAATAGTTGCTTTGATTTTCTGAAAATGTATGTTACATATTCACTAGTGATCTTTTGGGATGTATAAATTTTATTATATCTGTGTTTCTCTGTGCTGGAGAGAGGGGAAGAAGTATGTGCAGTTGTTCAAATCTTCCCTGATTGGTGTTTGGGTAGGGAAACTAATCCCTGTAGAAACCAGGTGCTTTTGAGTGATAAAATAAAATCAGAACTCTTTAAAAATAAAAAAAAAAAAAAGGCAAAACACAGTAAAAAAAAAAAAAAAACCCAAACATAAACCCCAACTAACTCAAACCAGAAACAGAGAACTGAATTTTGACAGACTCCTGGTTTAGCTATTTATACAACCAAACATATAATTACATATGCATGTCTGATTTAAATATGAAAGTAGTTTTTTTCCTTATGCTACAATTACTTGGATTGAAGTTGAACATATGTTAATGTAACTGTTAGTAGAAGAAGAGCTATTTCATCAAAAGAGTCATGAAATCTTTTGTTAATATCTTGCCCCAGGAATCTTGGCTTAATGATCTGTTTTTTCTTGGTTATAGCAAATAAATTGAATGTTACTGTACATAGATCTCTGTTTAGTAAAACGTGGTAATTTAAGAGTGAATTATAAGACTGAAATTTCCTATGCTTCATACTGTGTTTTTTCTTAAAAAATCATAAGTTAAAAACAGATGTGATTTTTACAACAAAAGAGGGCTGGCCAAAGCTATGGTGAGAATTTAAAATTCTGGGAAGCAAAGTTGAATTACCTGCATTTAATATTTTCTGATCATCTAGAAAAATAAACATGAAATAGAGAACAAGAAGTCACTTTATTGTGAACAGACCTTGATGATTAATCTTTGTTACATAAATAGGGACAATGGAATATAAATCATAGGTATTACTGAATTTATTCTTCAAGATTACTGTAAAACATTTATTTGTTCAAGGCTTTCTATATTTTTCTTTTTTTTTCAATATCAGAAGCCAAATATCTGTAGTTTGAGATAATATTGGATATTTAGTATCTGCATTATTCTTTGCCTATTGCCATGTCTACTCTGAGAGCTGCCTACCAATTTGAAGTCTCATTGGGCTAGGATGACATGGAAAGGATTTTCCACATTGATTCCAGTTGTAGCTGCCATGCCATGCAGCTCCTTTCACTGACCCATGAAGCTCCAAATCCTGCTCTGGAAAGAAAACACAGTTTTCTCTGCTTTCTAAAAAAATCCTGAAAATTCCTTCTTTGAGACAGAATTATGTACATACAGATAACACCAGGCTGTGCTGAGAGAAACTCAGAAAAGACCTCCAAGAACATTGAGTCCAACCTGTGACTGATCTCCACCTTGTCTCACACCAGAGCATTAAGTGCCCCATCCAGTAATTTCCTGAACACCTCCAGGGGCGAGGCCTCCATGGCTTCCCTGGACAGCCCGTTCCAGTGCTTGACAACCAGGAGTTATTCTTCCTGGTGTCAAACCTGAATGTCCCCTGGTGCAGCTTGACGACCTCTGGTCCTGTTGCTGGTTGCCTGGGAGAAGAGGCCAACCATCACCTGGCTATAACCTCCCTTCTGGTAGCTGTAGAGAGTGATAAGGTCTCCCTGAGCCTCCTTTTTGCCAGATGTGCCACTGAGCAAGCACGTAAGGCTTCTCAGGCCTTTCTATGCCTTATAGTTCTGGCCTGAAACAATCGTACATGTGTGATCATTTCTCTATATATTTCTGTCAGTGCACTTGTGATACTTCAGTCTTTGGCATACTTGTGCTTTGAGAGTTGTCCTCACCAGGACAACTGTGAGATGGATGTAAGATGGGGGAAACTGAAGTTTAGGGTCATGTGGTGTTGCGAGGTCCCCACAATGAGGTGAGAGATGAGAATTTGACTCCATGTTCTCAGAAAGCTGATTTATTATTATATTATGTTATATTATATTATATACTAAAACTATACTAAAGAAAGAGAAAAGATACATCAGAAGGCTAGAAAGGAATGAATAATAAAAACCCGTGACTGATTCAGAGAGTCCACACAGCTGGCTGTGATTGGTCATTAATTAAAAACAATTCACATGTTTGGATAAACAATCTCCAGACCACATTCCAGAGGAGAAAAACATGGAGAAGCTGAGGCTTCTCATCTTCCCAGGAGAAGAAATCCTGGCAAAGGGATTTTTCAGAAAATATCACGGTGACAAGGTCAGACTTGTAAGTCATTTCATTTCTCCTTAGTATTGGAATAGGGTATCAGTGTGCTATCAAAGACTAGTAGATTAAGTATGTAGGACATTTCCCTGGGATACTGTGGAGATGTTATCATTCCTATTTGACCCAGGCTCTTTTAGACTTCCCTTGGCATCAGTTTATTGTAGTTTTACTAAAGGCTTTTGAATTTATTGTGTTACACTTTTTGCATTACCTTATTCTTTTTTTTTAATCCCACTGGAAAAATCTTACCACATGTGGACCTGCAACTGCTGCTCCATCTCCAGGATAATGGATCAGTCAACCTTAATTTGGCTAAAGTTTAGTCCATATACATCTGTGCTCTATTCAAGTCAGAACCGGTTACACAGTAAAAGTCAGCAGATCACCTAAGGAATAAGGTACAAACCTCTAGAAGGCAAGATAATTGTTTATTGATAACCAAATTAATTTTCTCCCAGTCAGCTTCCCCCAGTCAACCTTGAAGATGTGCTGGTAAATCCAGCAGACCTTTCAATGCTTGGGGTCCAGCCAATGTGAAGTATCCTCAAAACCAGCAAAGGTTTCATCCTTGCAGAAAATGGTTTCAAGAGCCAGGGCAAAAGGTTTGTGGGAAGAGAAAAAATCTTCAGGGAAAAATGTTTCAGTTTTTCTTCTGAGGAAAAGCAGAAGAAGAATCTTCAAATACTTACTGTCCCATGGCAATTTTCCCCTATGCAAATTTCAATCTTCTAACAAGCTATATTTTCACAGGAAAATGCATTTACTAAAAACCAGACTTTTAAATATCAATTTAGCAAAACAAAAGTTGTTGAGGGAGGTTCAGCTATGAAGGTGAAAATATGGTGCCTTCAGAGTCCTTGATTTAGACTGTTTAACTAAGGGGAAATCCAAATGTTTCTTTTCATAAGAAAAAAAAGAAAAAAAGAATCCCAAATGGGTTTTTTCATATAGAGAAAAACAAATGTTTTCCTTAACAAGAAGAAAACACATTCTCTGACTTATGCTGAGTGACAGCAGCCCTCAAGGAAAGAGATGATTAATTACAGGGTTGCTTGATGCAGGCTTACGGGAACAACTGTTATAACTTCGGTCATGTTTTGAAGTTAGGGCATGTTTTCAGGCAAACAGCTCATTTTTTGAGGCATACATTCAGCATAGAACTAATCTGGAAGAGATAGAACAGGGTAGAAAAGATGAGAAAGAAATATATGTCCCAGTGACCTCCAGTGGGAGGCAAGCAGAAATAAAGATTATTTAGATGTTTATTTGCTCCCTGGTAGTCTTACAATTGCTTAAAGGGTGGATGTTTTATTAGGAACAGATGTTTACATGGGAATTCAAGATTAAATTAGTTTTCAGTGGTGTTGGTAGCATACAGATTTTTATATTTGACTGCTTTTTTTCTCATTTGTTAAATTCAGAAAGGAACGTTTGCTGTAAGAATCAAAATCTGTTTGATTACATGAAAATTATATATGCATGTAAATATATGTGAGACTTAAATTAGTGCTATAGGTGTAAATGCACAAAATAGCAAGTATTTAAATTCATGGTACTTTCTCTTTAACCAGAATAATTATTTTCAGAAAAAGAAAAATTATTCCAGCATCCTTTGTCCAGTTAAACTCTGAATGAAGATATCAGGAATCTGTCTTCAAAAAACACAAAGAAACAAAAACCAAAAAAGTTGAGCAAGACAGCAACTAAGCAATCTCTTGTTCATGCTGCCGCTGTCCAAAACCTCCAGCAGGATGGGGAAGAAAGAAATCTATGACTTGGGGTCTGTCTGTTGTGGTGGTGATTCGAGAGGGGAGAGATAATGTTGTGTGTTGAATTTTTGGGTGCTGAAGCCAACTCAGGTTGGATCAGTCTGCATTTAACAGGTTCCTTACAAGGCTTGTCTTTTTACTGGCTCTTGATGAGGTGCTTCCCAATGGAGTATAACCATGACGAAAACTCAAATCAGAACTTTCTTTTCCTCTAAGGTTGGGCATCCTGGAGGAACACATCAGATTACTCCATCTGACTGAATTAATCAGCAAATACACTTGTGTCCTTAGGAAAAACAATCTATCCCTTGAAGGTCTTTGCCTTTTCCCAAAGAAGGCGTAACCCACACTTTCTGATCCAATTCCCTTTATGTTCCATGGGAGCTGTAGCTCCTTCCACAGTATTCTGGGTTTTAATTTGGGCAAGAAGGTCCTCCAGTGTTTGCTAGACATGTGACTTCTGGCTAATGTGCATCGCAGTGCTTGAGCTTTGAAGCCTGCAAATTTGCTTTCAGCATAATTTTTAATAACACATTGCCTTGTTCTGTCCTCCTGGTGGCTGGTTCATGACAGGAAATGTGATATTCCCAGTCTAGGAATGTGTTTCTTGGCCTGGATGCCTACAAAGTAGTTTCATAGTTGGCTCATATTGTCCATTTCAGTTCTTTTTGTGGCGAATTGTCATCTCAAACTTGTTACTTGAAGTTTAAGGTATCTTGGGTGGAAATACTGGTTGCAGAGTAAGTTTCTGAACATTCAATAGCCACGTCTACCACAGAAAGCATGTGTTATTTCTTTGGCATGTTCATACACCTGTGAGCCATGTAGTGTCAGCTGCATGATGTGTAGAGAGAGCCTTCATTTGATGATTCAAGACAGTATGGATATTTGTGGTGCTGTAAGAAGAGCTGTGCTTCTGTAAGAACTTCTTCTGAGGCAACCCAAACCAATTTGTATTCTACCAGTATGTCTTTTCCATAGCTATGGTGCAGTGGGATTCAGATCCTATGTGTCCTGGCTCCAAAACTCCAGAGGTTGACTTTGGGTCTCTCTAGGTGCTCTCTGGCTCCAGCAACAATTTCCTGGCTGTGGAGTAAGCCATCCTTCTTACATTCTGGCCCTGTCCAGCTGGTCTATGGCTACTGCACGATCAGTTTCATGTTTGATCTCTTCAAAGGTTTTTTGCTGCTCAGGGAACTGGTTGAAATACTTCCTGTGTTATTCAGTGGAGAGGACCTCAAAGATTATCTGGTTCCAGCACTGCTGAATGTGGACAAGGACATCTTGCACTAGACCGGGACTTGCTCAGAGCTCCATCCAACCTCACCTTGAACACTTCCAGGAATGTGGCAGCCATGACCTCTCTGGAAAATCTGTACACATGCCTTACCACCCTCACAGAAAATAATTTCTCCCTAACATCTAGTCTAAACCTACTCTCTGTCAGTTTGAAGCCATTCGTCCTTGTCCTGCCCCTCCAGACCCTGCAAATAGTCTCTCTCCATTTTTCTTGTGGGCACCCTTCAGGTACTGGAAGGCCACGGTTAGGTGACCCCAGAGCCTTCTCTTTTCCAGGCTGAGCACTCCCAATTCTCCCAGCATTTTCTCACAGCAGAGCTGCTCCATCCTTCTGATTGCCTTGGTGCCTCCTCCGGCCTGGCTCCAAGAAGTCCCTGTCTTTTCTGTGCTGGGATCCCAGACCTGGATGCACCTCTGCAGGTGGGGTCCAAATAACACTTTCTTAATCGCTTCTTCCACTGTGTTGTCCCACATTTTGTCATCAGTGTTGGGCAGCTTCCCCCTGTTCCACTGTGGTCTATATCAATTCGTGGCAATGGTAGGACAGTACTGTAAGGAACCAGCAAAGCCTGAAAGTGCAGAAAGTTCCTGGGAAGCGTGGAAGGACTTAGATTACATAGGAAAAGCATCCTGTTTCCTTGAAGCCTGCAATCCTTCAGAAAACTAACAAACTGCCAGGCTGATGGATTTATTACAGGCCTGCAACCAGGTTGTGTGTGAAAGACTGAACAGAGATTCCTACACTAAGTGTATAAGTACTGCCTGAACTCTGCAAAAAACAGATTCATTTTGCTCTGTTTATGAGTCTAGTTTTCATATGCTACACTGTACTGCCATTTGTGGGACAGAGAATTCCAGGTAATGGACAACCCTTTGCATGGAAACAAACTGTGGCCTGCAGTCTGCCAAAGCAGCAGAGAAAGCAGCACTGATCACTTAAGGTTCTATCACTTGCCTGCCTTTAACTCCAGTTAATACTGGAGTGCTAACACACCCAGCATGGCTGCACTCTGTGGAAAGTGGTTTGTGCAGGTCATAATAGTTTACTGGAAGTCTGCACTCTCCATCAGACTTTTGCACTAGCTGTGTGGGACTGTTCAAGTGTGATTAAGTCTTGCTGATGATTTCATTCTCCGTTGATGAATAAGCTCATGGAGGGGAAACAGGCACTTGGATTGTGCAGTATTGCCACTGATGCACCATCATGGTAGCAACTGGCACCTGCTGGTACTTGCCATGCAGCCAGCCCACTACAGATAGATCATCTGAGAGGCTGGGCAAGGTAAGCAGCTGTTTAATCTTCATGGTGTCTGCAACAAAAGTATACCTGTGGTACAGTTTTAAGTCCTTGCAGTGTCCTCCTCTGAGGTGGTCTCTGACAAGGACACCCTGGGAATCTGGGCTGGTCCATAGTAGGGTACATTATGCCCCTTGTTTTCTGTTAGGGTCACTTCACCAGCTGGGACCCCCTGTCACTCCAGAAATCCAGCTGAGTTCTGCCTCCATGGACCTTGATGGCATTAGGTTGCACTGTGCACCAGTGTCCACCAAAGCATTCCTCTCCCACGGGTCTGAAGTGCCAGGAAACCTGTTCCACACAGCCCAGTAAGACTAGCTGTCCCTTTCCTCTGCGTGGCTGGAGACAGAGCCCTTCTGTCAGAGCATTCATCACCTGATTCCTGTAACTGCAAACCTGTAGCTCCTTCATCAGGGTCAGAAGTGTCCTCAGAGTTTCTGCCGCATCTGGAGGAATAACCTTCCTGAACATATGTTTTTTGGACACTGCTATTCCTCCCAACTCAATTCCCACCTTAAAGCCCATGTAGGTGCAACATGGTGCAACATGCCTCTTCCTTATGCCTTCCCTGTGGTCACACAGGCAGAACCCCACCCACAATGGCACATGGCACCCACACATCCCTTTCCTTTGCACTGATAACTGAGACTCCAGCATGTACAGGGGAGAAGGTGACCTGTTCATTTGGAGGGGCTGGATCTGTCAGGACCCCTCCATATTCAAGATGCAAACGCCTAAGGCCAGAGAGGAAGAGGAGTTCTCTGCTCTATGACAGCTGGCGAGCATATGCACAGTTGTTGCTTCAATGTCTACCCAGTCTTTTCAGGGTGCTGGCTCTGTCAGCAGTTCCACTGAGAACACCAGGGCTGCTGCCACTGTGAAAAGTTTGAGTCTGCATCAGCCAGTTGTGTAGCGCAACAGGAGAAAACTAATAGCAAACCACTTTGGGGTTAAAGACCTGAAATTTGCATATTTATGTATTTATGCAATTTTCAAAGGATTTAGCTCAGCCTGGCTCTGCCCTGGTCCTGTCGACAGCAGCCTAAGATTTAGGTCATTCTGAAGTACAATGTCAGTTTACCTTAATTCAAAAGGGATGCAATTTTGTCCTCTGAGACTATTCTGCAATGCAAACCAAGGCTATGTGAGAGGTGATAAGAGATGTTTGGTTCAAAAGTGTGTTCCCAATCTAACCCAAAATGTTAATGCACTTAGTTAAGCATGCAAACATACTCTATGGTAACTTGAAAGAGCTCTGCTGAAAATGAGCTGAACTGAATGGCATCATGCATAACTTGCTGTTTTCCATATATTCCAGCAGTAAATGCTTCTAATTCTGAGCACACTGTGTTCCTATAACTCCTGTCTGGTATAATTGCTGCAAGCAGGTGTAATCCAGCTTCACGAGATGCTTTATTAAGTAACTCACAGGCTGCCTGTATGCACATGAGACTAAAATGAGATAGAAGAATGAAAAATTATATCATTTTAAAATTGGGAGTGTTTTGGAAAGGTTTTTCTTTTTCTTCCAAAGTTCTTGCACCTCATTTTTAAATACATAAATTTAAATAGGGTTTCAAGAAGAAAAATTTAGAATAACCAAACTGATGGCAAAATGATGTAGCAAACAAAATAATCTGTAAAGAGAAAGCAGAGTCAAAGGTAGGTGTGAACCAATGCAAGGCTTTCAGGGATAGCCCTGCTTTAGAACCACACACATACTTTCCTTCTCACAAGAGACTAGAGTGCTACCTGGATTAAATTTAGCAATTTTTAACCTTTGACTTTAGTGAGAAATTCAGTCTTCCTCTTCAGCTGGGAATTCTGAGTTGAAGTTGATGAGATATAACTGCTGCTCCAACAGCTTGTTAAGGCAGTCTCACTGTTTCACTGAGCATAGCTGGTGTTGAACCTTGAATTTCTTTCTTGACATGGTCGGTAACAAGAAAAATCTTTCACTGTAGTATTGTGAAAATACACAGATCTAAGTGAATATCTTTCAAGGGAAAGGTAGAGTACTGCATTATTGATAGCAAAGCAAAGAAAACCTACTGGGGTAAAACTATCCTTTAGTTTTAGAAACCAAAACCAGTGGCTATGGTAAAATATATCCACATTCCCAAAAGTCTCTTAATTTATTTTTTGTGTATTTGTCAGCAGAAAAATTCTTTACCCTGTATTTTAGCTTCAGATTCTGTGCATAGCTAAGAGCTGGATGTAAATACATTTGCATTAAGTTTGCTTTTACTGTCAATTGAAAGAAAATGACTTTGGGAGATATAAGCCAGACAGCAGAGTAATTGTTTCGCTCTTGTAATTGAAATTTCTGAAAACACTCTTTCATTTTCTTTCTGTCAGATTGTAGAAATCTTTCCAGATTAATTTGGAAAGTGTTACCAAGATGCCTATGCTTATCCTTTTGTCTTTGGGAAAATCTGAAATTGCTTCCCATGGGCATCACTGAGGCCTGTAATTAGTGTTGTGTTGGTTCTGTGTTCTTAATGACACAACAGTGCTTACACTGTTTTTGAAGTAGAAAAACCAATGAATTGTAGTATAATGATTTCTTTTATGACTGAATGTGTATTTTTAAGCTATAATGAATATTTCATTGACTTTAGTCTTCATGATTAGCTTTTAATAGGTCACTTACGTTAGTTCAGGGAGGCAGAACTCTCCAACAAAAACTCTCCTTTTTTGTCAGTCAGCTGTGTGGCCTGAAACAGGTCATGTACTTTACAAGCTGTGCTAAAAACCACAGAGGTGTCCTGTTTCCATGGGTTTTAACAGGCATTAGGCAGAATCTTGGAACTGCAGTATCATGTATTGCAGGCTTTTAGCAGAGTAGAGAATGAAGAATTTCCTCTGCAACAATATGTTCTGTTATTCAGTTAATGGGAGAAAGTCTCATGTTCTGAACACTACTTTTATTTACTCTGGTTTTGGGGAAGAATCTACTCATGCTCTTGCGTGCTTGCGCTCTTTTTTAGCTCCTAAAAATGGTTTGTTTCAGATATTTAAGTATGGCTACTAATGTCTTTTGCTGTTATAGTTTGGGATGAATGTTCTTTAAATAATAAATATGTCTTTGGTTTTGTCTTACTATCTGGAGCAGAAACTTTAAAGCATGCTAGAAAAATAATATTAATGCTACCCCCAGAAGACTCTGGAGAAAAAAATAGGAGCATAACCCAGCTTATAAATATGGTTCAAATAATATTATCTGTACAATACTGCAGGAATATTCCCTGTACACAACACCTTGCAGGAAACCAGAGCACATACACAGTATTCTAGTTTCTCATTTGTATGAAGATGTGCATTTTTATCTCTTTTCAGGATAATTGTATTTGAGTATACATTGCGTGGAAACAGCATGTTTGAGTCTATGTTTCTAAATCAGCAGAACTTGGGCAGAAAAAAAAAAAAGAAATTATTTAAGAAATGTGATGCTAATAGTACAGAAAATGAGTTGATTGGTAAGGAGGAGAGGGATTTGTTAGCAAACATTTTAAAAAGAATATGTCCATGGCCATAAGTACATAAGAAAAATCAGAATATTTTATGATGTCCAGTTGATTTCTGAAAAAGATAGATGTAAATGCTTTTACAGCTATTGAACTTCTCAGGGTTTTTCAGTGGTAGTCCATCTTACTTTTATTTAGTGCTCAAACCATGGGCAAAAACATATTTTGTTGTGCTTTAAGGTCTCTGAGCATGTTCTGTGGCACAGGGGCACACCTGTAACCTGACCTGGTCACTAAAAATTCTGTAGCTGTGCACAGTTAAGGAGTGTGAACAGCTTTATAAAATTACAGTCTGATAATACAGCAACCTGAAAAGTAACAGCAGCATGGAAAACAAGGTTATGTAAAGAAAAGTTCAATTTAAATAGAATCATTTTGCCAGCTTGATCACTGAAAATATGTGAATGTAGTCTCTGATATCTTATATATTCGAAATGCATAACTAATTTAACATATAACAATACAATGTTCTCAGGAGAAAGTTCAGTTACTTTTAAAAAAAATTACTTTAGAAGTTGCTTTGTAGAAATCAATGTTATCTGTGGAGTAAAGTGAGAGGGAAGAACCTGAATATAATTTTTTAGGCTAATTAGTTCTGCACTGTCTTTTCAGAAATAATGCATGATTATTTCTTTGTTTTATTTTCTGGTCTAATTGCTTAAAAATGGTACATTTAATTTGAATAATCCTGCACCCCTCACAATACAATGTTAGTCATTCTCCTTGTTAAAATAAAGTGCTGTTTTGAGAGAAAAGTATATTTTATGGCTCTGGCCATTTTTTCTCTCATCAATTAAAATAAATTATTTTGGTAATATCAATAATAATTTCAAGCCTTTTTGTAAGAGACAACAGTCTTGATGGTTTTGTAATTTAAGATAGACACAGCTAATTTTTATGCCTTTCTATATTGGATTCTGAAAATGGAAAATGATTTTTTTTTTGTGTTACATAACTATATCATTAAAAGTGACATAGGCAACATGAATTTCACAGGAGTTCAGTCAAGATCCCAATTAACTGCCTTTGACTCATGAAAACAAATATCTGCATGACAGGGAAGTAATGCTGTCATATTCTCTAATCTAGTACAGGCAGAATTCTGAGAGAGAAAATGTAATCACCCAAATTTTGAGGGCCAGGGAATACTATCTTTATATTACTATTTTTCAATCTGTGTGGCCTTCTACAAGAGTGGTAAAAAATCTAACCAGTACATTGACTAAGTTCTTATGTTTAATAATCATAATTGAATTCTTGCTAGATTTTCCTCTTCAAGGAATGTCTTCAGATCTTGCATTCACACTGTACTCACATCCACCTGATCATATTGGTGCTTTTTCTGTTTCCATAATATTAAATATATCTGCTGAGTGATATGATAGCTATATAAATAAAACCCAAATTCGCTGAATCCCTGAATGGGTTAGGCTGGAAGGGACCACAGAGGACCATCTGGTCCCACCTCCCTTCTCAACAGGGTCATCTCAAAGCACATGACGCAGGATTGCATCCAGATGGTTCTGGAATATCTCCAGTGAGGGAGATTCCACAGCCTCTCTGGGTGATGTGTCCCAGTGTTTGGTCACTGCACAATGAGGAATTTCTTCCTCATGTCCAAGTGGAATTTCCTGGGCATCAGTTCTTGCCCATTGCCCCATGTCCCATTGCTGGGCACCACTGAGCAGAGCCTGGTCCCTGCTCTGACCCCTCTCTGCAGGCACTGACAGACACTGATGAAGTTCCCTCTCACTGGTCTCTTCTCGAGGCTGAACAGCCCCAGGTCCCTCAGCCTTTCCCCATAAGAGGGAAGCTCCATCCCTTCCTCATCTCTGTAACCTCCACTGGAGCTGCTCCAGGAGCTCCATGTCTCTCTTGCCCTGAGGAGCCCAAAACTGAGCACAGCACTCCAGATGTGCCTCACCAGGGCTGAGCAGAGGGGCAGGATCACTCCCTGACCCGCTGGCAATGTCTTTCCTGATACATCCCAGAATACTATTGAAGATCCATAAACAGTTCCTATTCCTTGTTGTGCATAAAGGTGTTATATCAGTAAAAGGTATTTCTGATAGTTACTTCCCTCTAAGGAAAAAAAGGGTTTTCAACTCAATAATTTTTCATTTGCATTCACTTCTCTTGATTCTGAAATAACCTTACATAAGTGGTATAAGTGCAATTTCATCTTCAATGGACCAATATACAAAAAATTTTTAGACCTCAGAAGTTGTCTTGAAAAGATGTGAAATCTTCAGAGAAAAGAGTGATAAGTTTTAGAAGATAGAGTAAACAGATCTTTGGTTTTCTAATAAAATGTTTCTTAGTCCCACTAGATCTCCCATTTGTCAGTTTTTGATATTTTTTTGATCTCAGGGAAAATATTTCATAGCTTATCACACTATTTGTCCTCATCCACAGGTGCATTAGCACGCATTGCACATCTCAGTAAGTAAGCAGGAAAAGAATTCTAAATCAAGAAGCTTAGGATGTGATACTACCCAGCACTTTGATTGATGGTGCCAAGGCTAGCACAGACTTTGTGTTTGCTCTCGTCAAGCTCAATAAATTTAGAGTGGGTAACTGCAGTTTAACTGAGGACTCTCTTGCCACCAAAGTATATATTTTTTAAAAAATGAAAAAAAGTCAACAAACCCACAGAGAAAAACAATCAAAAGAACATCCTGTCACTGTAGGTAAGATGTTTGCTGCACTAATTCTTCCAAGGTTTTAAACCAAAAATCTCAGGATGCATGATATGCTGTATCAGCAATATGCTCTTTATTTTCTCTGGGGTGAGCTTTCCCATTGCAACCTTCAGAATCAAGATTTTCATGAGTCTTCTTGGTTGTAATTTAAATTATAATGACAATCATAATAAAATTTATCATTTTAAGCATTTAGTACATGAATTTGAATTTGTCTGTGTTTGGGTCAGATGCATCTGTGTGTAATTGAAATCCCTATATGATGGACATTCTTCAAGTATTATTAGAGTTTTTCGTTCAGAAAAACTTAGGAAAAGTGTTTCAGAGAATAAGGAAGCTATCTTAGCATTTGCTTTCTACATATTGGGACTTCTTAGGATTCTTGTGGTGTATCATTTGGACTAGATTGGAGTATCCATTTTACCACAAAATTCTCCAAAATATCTTTTGTTCCAAATATTGTATAATCTTATGCCATGAGTCATGCAAATAGAAGAGGAATAATTATTCCTGGACAATGGTACCTGGAAAAATTAAATGAAACTCCATGTACTACATGTGTGTTTGCATGTTGTTGCAACAAAAGATAAGTGGGTCTCATTCAAGGGCTCAATCCAGACATTTTCAAGTTCAATGCATTTATTGTCCTATTTTCTATTAGTGTATCTTAACATCATGTAGTCTTCTAGTCTAGAAGGACATAGTTTAAACCTATTGGAAAATTAAAGGTAAAATCTATTTATGCGTTTGAGTTGAATATTGGTTTTTGCTAAAAGCCCTTGTGAGTTCTAATATTCTTTAGAAAGCATTTGCCTTGTCAGGCAAAAGGTTCAGAGAGATGTGCTGGGGAGATTGAGTTACTTCAGAAGATAATCACTACAGGTTCCTTATTTTTATATCACATTTGGAACTGTCAGTTACTTTAATTTCAGCAAAACAGTCAATGAAGTTTGTATTCAGTTGAAAATATTCCCATTACTGTTTTCCAATTCAAATCAGAGAATGTAAGCAAGAAAATGGCTACCCACAATTGAAAACTCTGGCTGTGCTCTAAAGCCACTCAGAGGCAGTTAGTTCTGAGACCAGTCTTGCTGAAAAATTAGGACAGCTTTAGCATATAAACAGAAGGATATCTAGAATGTCAAACAAGCATAACTCCCATTTGTTTAATTCTTTCACCTTAAGATATAAAATGTCAACTAAACCCAGAAACTCTTTTACTATTGTCAAATATTCTTCATAGACGTAGGGCTCAATTTTGTACAGTACAGTGAACTTCAAATATGAATGCATTTGCTGAAATTAACTCTAAAATGCTAATGAAAAAATTGTTGTATTCACAAATGATATATCACATCATTACATTTTCCACTCATAAATTATTCTGCAGTGTTTTAATATGCTTCTGACTGGTTCTTTTCAGAAATTCTTTTAGCTCATTTTACTTCTAACAATTTAGTCAAAGCCCTCGGGAATGCAAACTTAGTTCCACAAAAAGATTTGGGGTAGACTTTGCATGCTGCTTTTGCATGCTTCAGCATGACATTACATTAAAGAGATGGATGGGTAGCCTGGGTAGCCTGAGACATCCAGGCAGTCAACGCTACCCAGCCTGGACATTCCTTGTTCTTTAAGTTGGAGGAGTAGACGATGTTGAGTGCATTCCTTGACCATAGGGGCAGTCTGGAGTACCAGCCTGGCTGGATACAGCTGCAGTGTGAAAACAAGGCTGACAAATCTTCTTCTCTCATGATAATTTCCTTTAGAGATAAGAACTTACTACATAGTAAACAGTTGGCATTTCTAACTCTGAAAGCTCTAACTACTCTTTACATCTTCCATCCAGTAATGTAAAAGAAGGAAGTGGTTTGTTTAGTGCAGTCATAACCACGAAATGAAAGTAGTTTCATGGATTTGATATGAATAGTAGAAACTAAAGCTCTGTTCCCCCACCTTCACCCTAAAACTTTACCAGTGGCAAGCAGCTGGAAGACAGTTTAGATTGTAGATATCAGTAGAAGATTGTCCTTGTGATTAGGTCTTTCTTACAGGTCCGGTGATGAAGTGTGATAAAACTTTTGTGCTAATCTTGACTGGAATGTTTTCCTCCCCTCCTTTCTTAGAGGCAGACATGGGCATCTTGGATTCCAGTGTACTTTAAATATGGCAAACTGCTCTATATAGATGCTAAAAATGTGTTTGACAGAAAAGTATTTCCAGTCATTCCTTTGTCAGAACAGCAGCAAATAATCCTGTGCCTACTTACTATCTAGGTAATTACAGTTGCCCTAGTTTGTAGATATAAACCATTGCACAGGCAGATTTTAATCATAAATTTTTTACTATAAGAACTAGTATTTAAGAAATAATATTATCTACTTACTAGACAGTAGTGGATTAAATAAATCATTGTATTTAAATCTGTGAATTATATTGGCAGCTCAGGATATGTTTGCAGCTCTGCATTTGCATTTGCTAAAACTTTCAGTGATAAGTCATTATTTAAAGCTAAACCCTGAAGAGCTGTTAAGATTGAGGGGCTTTTTTATTTGTCATGACTAGCTTAGTTCTGTAGTTCTGGAATGGCTTATTACCATACATAATACTAATTAAATATCATCCCTTTGAGTCATCTTCTTTTCCCACTGGTTTGTTCCAGAAGAGATTTTATCTATAAAATAAACTTGCACTATCATAGTTTGTTGAAATAAACTCCAGAAGTTTGTATGACTCAAAAGTATCAAAAGTACAGCTGTTAGAGCCAAGTAATGTATTTTGCCAAGCACATGTAGCTGGGAATGATTTGTGACAGAATTATTGAATACAAATATATCCAGACCAAGAAGTTCAACTGCTGTTTTATACAACATAGTCAACTTTTACTTGCTGATATTAAAAAACTGCACTCTTCTTCTGTCTAGTTTTACAGCTTAATTTAGTTAAAATGGAGTACTTGGGTAAAAATATTTAAAGAAACCACAAAGCAATCTTGAATTTCTAAGCAGTCTCTATGTTCCAAATTCCATTTATGATGGAATTGTAAAATTCCTAAGACATAAAATACCAAACCAGCAATGCATAATTTCTGTGAACATTAATAGTTACGTTCCTTCGTCCAGCAAGGTGTATCTTATGGGTATTAGAATACTAAAAGCTTGAAGAGTAGCTCTTGTCATGCAAACAATAAATTTTATTTTTCATAAAGCGGTACTTCACCTTTATTAATCTACAAAAACCTAGTATATTATTTCAGTCTTGTAAAAATGTTTGAAGAGAAGCCTTCCCCTGGGTCATTTATGTAAATACTTAAAAGTAAAATGGACAGAAAAATATACCTTAAAACATGCACTCAAAGCACTTGTCACTTAATAAAATTGCAAATGGCTTGTTTACAGCATCAGCATTCTCTGATGCTGATGTATTGATTAAGCAGTAGGTGTGTAAAAGTTCTGACAGTTGAGTTGTTTTAGCAGAGCCTTATTTTTGATGTGCATGAGCAGTTACTGTATCTGGAGGGCCCTTAGATATTCCCCTTGCGTAATGCAGAAGCGTAAAGTACCACACATGGGAACTGGATTAAAGGCTAAAGGCAGCAGATTCTGTTGCAAGTACAGTAGCTGAAATTGCAGGCAGTATTATCATGACAACAGTATCCTCTAACTAGGATAATAAATACAAAGCTCTTTTCATGTCTTCTGAACTCCAACAAAGTACTCAGTCAAGCTCTGGGGTCCCAGCTCGGGAAGGACATGAAAGTGTTGGAGCAAGGAGAGAGGAGGCCACCAAATTGATTAGGGGAATGGAGCACCTCTCCTATTAGGAAAGGCTGAGAGAACTGGGATTATTGAGCCTGGAAAAAAGAAGCTTTGTACTGACCTGACACTGTTGAGTCAGGGACAGACGAAATGACTCCATGGTTCAGAAAGCAAAAAAGAGAGATTTTATTAAGAACTAGCATCCTTTTATAACCAAGGTCACTAAGGTGAAACACGATTGGTCTCAAAGTAAAAACCTTTCACACTATTTGTGAACTATGAATAACACACTCTGAAGGTACATATCTATAAACAACGTGAACAGAAATAGAGATAATAATTGTTTTCATTCTTCCTCTCAAAGTTCCTCAGGCCTGAAGCCTGGGAGAATTCTCTTTGACTGAACTGAGAATCTCCACACTGACCCAATTGAGGGCCTCTGGTACCTGAAGGGGGCCCTCGTGAAAGATGGAGGGAAACAATTTACAAGGGCCTAGAGTGACAGGACAAGGGGAAATGGCTTCAAACTGGTACAAACCTTCCCAACAGAGGGTTAGTTTAGATTATTTAGTATGAGAAAATTCTTTACTGTGAGAGCACTGGCACAGGTTGCCCAGAGAAGCTGTGGCTGCCCCATCCCTGGAAGTGTTCAAAGCCAAATTGGATGGGGCTCTGAGCAACCTGGTCTAGTGAAAGATATCCCCCTCAGGGCAGGGGTTTGGAATGGGATGATCTTTGAGTTCTCTACTAACCCAGGCCATTCGATGTTTCAGTGCTTATGATTCTATGATAAGACATAATGATACTGAAGAGAAAAACATTTTTATATGAGATATTGCACCTTGTCAAGATAATAAGGTATTAATTTCCTGATTTTAACACCTTGATGTTAGATTTAAAAATGAGGAAAACAAAGCCAAACCATTGGTGGTTTTTCCTGACAATGACACATATTACCTTATCTTTCCCAAACTGAACCCAAGTGGAAAGCGTTGCTACCTCAGCATTTTGTGAGATTCAGCCTTGAAATGGACAGATCTGTCTCATTATGTGCTAGCAGTTTTCCTATGCTCTAGGCAGGGGGAATGGCATGTGAACAGTTTTGAGATGACTCAGAAAGGCTGGTACCAGTACTATCTGAAAGAATAGCTGTCTGCTGACTAAGAAAAATATGTGGATTTGATGTTGCAAGTATCTGCTACTCCTGTAGCTGGGTCTGAGCCAGTCAGCAATGTGTCTGCATTACCAGGAGTAGGAATTTCTGCAATTCTCACTGTGCAGAAGAAATAATAGCAGTATTTAATGTAATTAATGTCGTTCAAGATTTTTGATGTATGGATTTTTAGGAAGTTTTTAGTGGATGCTTCTCAAACTTCAGACAATTTAAAAAAATTTAAGAGTGACAAAATGGAATAAAATGGTTTAACAAGATGTTGTATGGAGCATCCCATCAATGGCCTGTTTGACACATGTCATAGTTATATCTTTAGAAAACTTTTCTGAAAAAGATTTTTTTACTGTACACATCATACTTCTCTAAAAAAAGTGGTAATTCTTTAAAAATATGAAGTTTGAGGCCAGGAGGGGTTGAGGGCTTTCAGTAATCAGCAAAAACAAGGTAAACAGACAGATATTTTGATGAGTTAAGGGCAGAGCTAATACTAAAACCCACCAATTTTACACATAATAAAGAGATGGAAAGATTTGAGCAATATCTGAAAGAATTTTTGTAAGGTTTTTCCTTTCCTACTTCATAACAAAATGCTAGAATCTACCTATGCACAAATACAAATATAAATGAGTTTTGAAAGAATTTACTGAAGATTTGGTGGGGAGGGAAATGGGGTTTTGAGATTGACTCTGCTGTCAGTGCTGTCTGATTGCTGGCTTAATTCATGGAGGTTTGTTTTTAAATTAGAACATTGGAGTTCTGTAGCAGAGAAACTGTAATACAATAGCAGCATGTATTTTATATGGTTGCTCATTCCTGTAAGAAAATGTCATTAATCATTAAGCATTAATGAAGCTGGAAGGTTATAGTAGGTGGTTGTCTCAATATAAACAGAAATTGTAAGTAACTGTGACCTCCAACAGAGCAGTTGAATTAACAGTCCCATTGTTTCTGAATATTAATCTTTGTAATGAATTCTTCCAGTTATTCTGAATTTTAAAGCTTTGAATGAGGGATCTAGTGATATGGGTAAATTGTGAAAACCTTTGGGTTACAACCTTCTAAGAGAAAAAAATGCACAGGGTAAATATTCTATCCTTGTCTATGCCTGCAAGCAAATACACCTTGAGAGTCATTGTGCAGTCTGCAAAGTCGTACTGCTGTAAATTAATTGTTGTATTATAAATGAACTTCACCTATCCATATTTGTCATGAATGTTCTTCATGATGTATCCCAGGGATGGTAACTCATTAGCACTGTACTTATTTGAGCCATTCTGGGAACAAGTTCGTAACAGGCTGTTTGTCTGTCCCCTCCAGTCACTGTTGCAGAAGGTTCTGCATCTCACCCTGTTTTGCAGAGAATTCTAATCCAGTACTCCCACCTATGCTGCACAGTCCTGCACAGCCTCCCAGGATTTGTATAGAAAGAGACTAAATAGAGTCAGATATGGAGATTTGGAATAAAAATCTGCATTTTTAGGAGGCATACGTAGCTTCTGGTGGTCGAGAAGAGTACTGGTGTGAAAGAAACAGACCTTTATAGACTGTCTGCAGATCAAAGGTTTCTGGAAAGGACAGCCAGAGATGTGTGAGTGAGCATAGGGTCATGCAGATAATCAGGGTAATACCCAGGTGTGGTGCCACATGTATAAGTCCCAAGCAGAATTTTCCAGGATTTTATGCATGGTGTACCTCCATGGCCTATGCAGGGTAATGGGGAAAGTGCAGAATGGGTTATCAGGGATATCTGGCATGGCTGCTAGACTGTGTCCCATTGGCACTAGAAACCTAATTTCAGTTCTCAGAGGAGATCTGTGATAAATAGTGGGTTCAGGGAATTATGATAATTTGTTAGAAACAACCATTGTGCCTGAAGCAACAATATGCTGTAAAAGAATGGGTGTCAGAAGTGACTCTGAAGTCAATTGATAATATAAACTCAGAACTAATCCTCTCTTTCCATCAAAGAGGCTAATCTGAATTTGTATTTTCAAAAATTTGCTTCATCAATGTTGACTATGGCCAAGTGTAGTGTTCAACATTACTTGAGATGTTTTAACTCATGAGGGATCTGGCCCTTCCCTGTTGCACAGTGTCACTGCTCTCTACAAATAAATGGTTACCAAATATTGATGTATTTCAGCACAGAAAAGGTATAAAAATTGTTTTCAGCAGATGAGTATATCACTCTAAGCCAAAAGCATTGGGGATCTCACTGCTAAAATTTTATTCCCTGTTTACATATACAAGAAAGGTATCAAGAGGGAAAGGTAAATGATGAACAATGAAATATCCCTTTCTTCTCTGCTGATTCTGTAATTTCAAGCTCAACATTTGGAAGATCAAATCACAGAATGGAATTAGGAACCATTCTGAAGTAAACAACACATTTCCTCCAAAAGCACGTCAGTAATAAGATAATTAATCACAAAGTATTAGGCACTGCCAGAGTGTGGGAGTACAGAATGTGACTTCTACTCACAGATAATGGGAGGGGGAAGGCTGATGTGTTTAATGCTGTTCTTCTCTGATCTTCACTAATGAGGTTACTACTGGTGTCTGATAGAACAAATGCTGGCAGTAAGCCAACCTGAACTAAAAAGAAAAGGATTTAGAAAATGCTTAGGTGAGCTAGAGGTTTGTAAGTTAGATGAGCCTGTTGAACATCATTCCCAGACATTTAACAAACTTGGGAAATCTCAAAGGTGTTGGCACTTGTGTTCAAGATTTTGCAAAGGACAAATAAAATACCAAATGGTGGAAGTAAGGAAAATATTTTCCTACACAGAGAAGAAAGGATAGAAAATAGGGTGTTATAAATCTCTCTCTAAAATATCCAGTAAATTGACAGAAGAAACATGCACAAAACTGAGCTGTAGTCCAAGAACATAGTGAGAATAACATCAGAAAGCAGAATTTTTTGAAGAAGGTCATGTTTCAGGCCATGTGTAAGCTCTAAAAACAAAACAACCCCATCCCCAATATCTGCTACATATGTAGAGTTCAGCATGAATACTCTATTTAAAAACTCAGGCAAGATGAGAAAAATACTACATACAAAATTAATTTGGAATACTCGCTGACTGAAAGAGTATTCAAGTGAAACTCTCTGATGGGCTTTCTTTGGTTCTGTTTTGTCATATGTTAATTAGTGATCTGGATGATGATGTAGAGTGACTTACTACAGTTTTGGATGATACCGAGCAGGAGAACAATGCTGCAGTATGTCACAGTGATATTTTATGAAAAATCCCTTCACCAGGAATTCTTCTCTTGGGAAGATGAGAAGCCTCAGCTTCTCCATGTTTTGCTCCTCTAAAATATGGTCTGGAGATTGTTTATCCAAACATGTGAATTGTTTTTAATTAATGGCCAATCACAGCCAGCTATGTCGGACTGTCTGAGTCAGTCAAGGGTTTTTATTATTCATTCTTGTTTATTTAGCCTTCTGTCTGTATCTTTCTCTTTCTTTAGATTAGTTTTTGCATACAATTATAATATAATATAATAAAATATAATATAATAATAAATCATCCTACTGAGAACTCAAATTCTCATCTCTCACCTCATCCTGGGGACCTCACAACACCACAGCAGTATCTATTCAATTTCTTTCTCATGAGAAGTCTCTTGAACTTAATCTGCACCAAGCTGCAGATTACCATTACAGGCATTACATCTAAACCTCACAAACATATGTTTGGTAATAAGTACAAAATCTTGGTAACCTGAAATCCAGACTTTTTTCTTATTGGGGATGAAAGGGTAGAATAAATTGCTTTTGGAGAAGACATGTGAAATGACCTACTTGAAAAAGACCTACCTTGAAAATGACCTACTTGAAAATGACCTACCTTAAAATTAGAGGAGCACATCAGAGAATTGATACACAACTTGCAAAATGAATCAGGCACGGTTCCACCAGAGCTGGGCTGTTTGGTCACTGAAGGCTACTTGTGTAGACAGTGTATCTGAATCCCCTTCTGGCATGGAGGAATGAGAACACAATTTTACTAATGTCTTTCTTCCGAAAGGAAAAGAAATTGAGGGAAGCTCTGGCTGTTCTTGGTTCAGTAGCTGGAGCCTGTGTGCAATAAAAGCTTTGTCTTCTTCATGAACTGGGGTCATGTAGCAGTTGTGGTGCTGAGATACAGCTTGTTTGTGCTCCCCTTTGTCCTATACTCAGGACAAAGTACTGTCCTGTACTTATTAAGCTACAGTCTTGTACTGTGTGGGAACTTCTGAAGAAGGAGACGTCATAGGCATAGACCAGCTCCATAATATTAAATCTGGTACTGCAAGTTCATTTATCCTTGCACTGATCTGGGTTAAGGGTTTTATACCTCCTGTCAGTCAAACCCCAGAGTGCTGTGGACCAGAGTCTGTTTGGAATATTGCTTTAAGCACAAACAGTATTTAGGAATTTCTTTTGAGCACTCAAGACATAAAACATTGCCTAACATAAATAGGAATGTCAGAACACATAGTTTTTCTCAAAATGTTCTTTTGTTATTCCAGGTGGCAAGCAACAGTAAGCCTTGCCCTAAATCATTATAGTGCATGTCTTCTCTGAATCTGTGCTCCTATGTTTGTACAGCCTAAGTCAGAACAGATCTTGCATCTTTTGCTGAGCACAATGAGCTTGAGTAACCATTCCTGTCAAATTCCCCAGAAATATGGGCAGGGCTGATATAATGAGGTACCTTGTTGTTATGTCAGTGCAAGAATTTTAATGGTTGTTTTAAATGGCAAAATGTTTCTATTCTTTGCTTCTTAACAAATATATCAAACAGGTATTTCTGATGACTTTCAGGAAAAAAAATACTATGAATGTTTATAATGAAGAATATTATGTTTCTTCCTGCACTGTTCTGCTTTTCAGCAGAAAACCAGACAAATATTGAGCCTGATGGTCTTATTTAAAGCAATACTACATAGAAGCTGATCTGATACCAATTTATGAGTTAGTCTAACTGATAATTTGTCATTCTGAATTGGGTAAGGCTGCATGTGATCATGTTTATATAAAACTTTCCTACAAAACTGTATCTTTTTAAAGGTAGTCTGTATTTTACATATATGGTCGATCACTTTTATAATATATTATATACTGAGGGCTAAAAATATTTGAAAATGGAGCACTGCCACTTTGCTCTGATTTACAAATGTAATATTCTTTTGTAGATGTTAGCTCTCATCCTACTTTACTCTGCTGTTCCCATTAATTTTCAATAAGTTAACTGTGAAATGTTAAAGGTTGTTAAGCCTACAGAGCATTATAAAGGATCAGAAACAGAGAAGCTAGGATTGGGAGTGGATTAGGACATGATATTTGGAATCAGTGTGGTTGTTCAAGTGCCAGAAGCAAAGCTTAGTATTTATGAATCCTTTTGGGTCAGCATGAATGCTGGTAAGTATTCATGGAGTGCCTTTCCTTTTTGAGTACTTAAAAATAGCTAAGCATAAATAAGTACATTTCTCTACTACTGTAAAAAAGCCATCTGCATAACTGCAGATGGCTTGATATGCTTGCTTTGTAATTATGATTCTTCTCCATCATTGCTTGTAAAATGAATGCTTGGTATGCAGTGACTGATGATAATTTAATAACCATTTTTATCATATTGCTGATCAAAGCATGCAAGAAGGATGAAATTATTTTAATAAAATCTACTGGGAGCAAAGTTTTGTTCTGCCCTCCTGGGTCAGTTCAATTTGGTTTATGGAGTACATGTTTTTCTTAATTAGGTGCTTTTCTGCGCTATCATTCACAAAGTTACTTTGAAATTGCCCAAATATTTAGGAGAGGAATTAGAAATGTCATGATGTCAAATGCACATGGAATGTACTTTGGAACTTTTTGTGGTGGGAATGGCTTTGTGTGGTGGAATGTCACAGAAGTAACACGAACCAGACTCTAGGTTTCAGATTTTCTAGCCTAGCAACATTCTTCCATGATCTCCAAGAGCCTGTGGCTGCCTTAAGTTTGAGTTATGGACTGACTGGATTGCTGGGATGTTCTCTGGTTCAATTGCAGCTTGCCTCCACTATTTAAGTGTGATATGTGGTGACCTTTCCTGTATTTTATTTCTATTCATTTTGATCAATCAAACATGAACCTAGTCTCTAATGGGTATATTTTTCAACATGTAAGATACAAGTAACTACACATGAAAAGAGAAGACCAGTATTTAAATAGCTATTGTTCTGCAAATGAAATCTGACATAGGAGGAACTTGCCTGTTGAATTTATAATTTAAAATCTGCTCAGTTCATTAAAAATAGTGTAGTGCTTGAATAAACCTAATACACAATTATAGGTCTTTGTAATTCCAAGGATTGTATTTCCATGTCCAGCTTCAGTTTTGAAGTTTTCTCAAAGCTTAACTTACTACATGAGGTTCTACCCAACACATATAAATATTTGCTTATAAGGTATCATAATTTATGAGAATACTGGTGTACAATACAAAATTGAAGTGTAACACCTGAATAATATTATTCTTTTCTGACCATCAATTAAAGAACAAAAGAAACTGAATATATTATTTAATTGCAAATTTTATTTTTTTTTAATACTAGATGTTTTAGGGATAAATCTTTGGAAACAAATATCCATCAATCTAGGTAGACAGAGGATTCCTCTGCTTTTTGACTCAATGAAAAAAACCTATGGTTATTGTGCATTGCAAGAGTTAGATGTTGCACTTCCCAGGTTGTACATCTGCAGGTTGGGTTTGGTTTATTCTTTGTACATTCCTGGATTCCAATTACCAAAATTTAAAAGTGTTATCCTAATAAAAAATTAGGAAAAAATGTTCCAATTCTTTCTGGCTGCCAATCAGACTGTAAATGTCTCTTGTGATTGTGCAGTCCATGCTGATTCTACCATATTCATGCCAATACTTTCCTGTTTACCAGTGAAACTCAAATCTCCCCTGGTCTCTTTGTATTAAATAACTATTGCAAAATGGAAACTAATAATAAATTCCAAGTAAATGTGTCAGATTGTTAAAGATAAATAAAAAAGCAGACACATGAAATGCCATAAAGCATGAAAGCAACATTTTTACATGCTTGTTTCACACAGCAGGTGCTTGGGCAGATTCATTACTCAGATTGTTCTGGTAAAGAGTAAGTAATAGTAATATCCTGTCCTGTTCCCTCTCTTGCATTTATGTTGTGTTTTGTAAGGGCTGAAATCATAATGAGGGGAGTCAAGATCATGTGACAATGCTCGTTTCTCTCTGCATTCTATAACAGTTAAGGAGAATCCTGAAGGAATATAGACATAATCTAAAAAAACACCTTAAAAAGGTGGTTTTTTCTTACCCTTTCCTCTGTATCTTGGACTGATTTCACAACTGTACCTACACTAATGAAAAGCAATTGCTTTGCTTTGAGCCTGTTGATTCTGCTGGGAGTTCTATTATAAATTTTATAGCCCATATGAGAATCCTGGTTTTGATATTGAAGATAAAGTCTCTTTTAGGTTAGCAGATTAATATTTTTGTTTATCTTTTCAGCTATAAGTAGACATTTTCCCCCCTATCAGGCTGAAAAATACCTTGAGTTTTAATTTTTTGCTAAATATTCTCTGATGGGAAAGTAGAATTCCTAAAGCAGAACTGGCTGCATCCCTAGTAGAGTTTTCCCAGAGGGAGGAAAGGTATAGCACTAGGGATTGTTAACCAAAACATCATTGGATTACAACATTAAACTTGTCAGCACTGGGTTAATTGTTGGACTCAATCTTAGAGGTCTTTTCTAATCTAAATGATTCTGTGACTCTAAATAGAAACTACATGTGTGGTGGTTTTCAACAGAGAGAGATGCACGCCCATGTGTTGCATGATGGGAGCATCTCCACATTCCTCCAATGTCAGCATTCCCAGAAGTACATTGCAAAGCTCTACCCATTGTGGTAGCTGTGGTGTTATGCACATAATCAATCGAACCAGACAGTGCCTCTTGGCTGCACCATCAGGAGAAATTTATTTTGGACTTTTGGGTAATTTTTTCTGTGCATTGAAGGTTTTGCCGATTGGAATCACATTTATGGTATTTAGTAACAGTGTCTGCAGAAGGGCTTCTAAGCTGTGCTTTCTCCAGCTGCTTCCCCACAACGCCTGGTTTCTTAGGTCTCTGTCATTTCCTCAGTAAAATGAGATTTTTCCTTAGCAAAGTATTAGTGGAGAGGGACCCCACAGAGAAATGTGTTATCACCTGAAAATATTTTACTACAGTGGCAGTCATACATTGGTCTTGAGGGTTTTTAAGAAAGCAGTTCTAACACCACTCCTCAGAAACAGTCTTCCCTTTTTTTTCTACTTCTTGGGCATGTCTTCTCAGTTTCTTCTCTTCTGGGTGCCACTGGGGTGTGCATACCATTTATTAAAGTCTGCACAGGAAGGTGCAAGGCAGGAAGGTATTGCCTTGACTTCAACTATTGTTTCAACTATACCAGTGCTAACAGATATACAAAAACGTACCCCCCCTCCAAAAACAACCACAAAAAAGAAAGAACTGAAGTTTATACTAAGCACTGATAAAATACACTTTTTAAGACAAAGCTTGGATCTTTCTTTGTCAGCTAAACACAGGAAAGATTGTTAATTTTTTTCTTTCTTTTGATTTTGAAGTATTTGCATATAGAAGTCTGTATC
Organism: Pheucticus melanocephalus; assembly: GCA_013398405.1. NCBI lineage: Eukaryota > Metazoa > Chordata > Aves > Passeriformes > Cardinalidae > Pheucticus > Pheucticus melanocephalus. The sequence goes on along the minus strand of VZSJ01001654.1, from coordinate 138,135 downwards.
ATCACAGTTGTCTCTCATTTAATCTGTTCTTGAAGACACAAGAAACTTGTACCTTGGTCATTTCAGCAGAAAGACTGACCTCTTTAATTAATGAAGATTACACAGGAATTAAAGCATAGTGTTGATTAGCTGAATGTCATGGGGGTCACTGAATAATTTCAGATGGTTGAGAGGATTTTCCATACACTTAATAAACGTTGTGACCCTGTATTAGTTGAAACAGAAGTTTGAACAAGGGAGCACAGGGTTCAGCTTTCCAATCTAGTTACATGAATCACTGGGAAACAGAGAGGCGTGTCCCCTGGACTGGATGGACATTATCTTAAAGTAAAAGTTAATGCCTCCCCTCTTAAATAAGATCATCTAGTGTACCTTTGAATATCTTTCAAATCTATTTTTCAGGTCGAGCATTCCATCAGTAAACCTAGGGTATGGTGTGATTAGATGTATCTAATGGTGTATCTAAGGAGGATAGGGAGGATTCTTTTGTAAACATAGCCACATCTTTTTTAATTAGATTGATGTTTAACATTGCTATAGAAGGCAGAGAATTTTCAAAGTCAATTAATGTCATTCAGCTGATTCCTTATTAAATGGTCATTGTCAAATAACTAATCATTGTCTGGATGTGTAATTTAATCTTTTCAGTTAATGAAGCACTGATCATTTTCTGGAGGAAAACTCCAGAAATGCTGATATCTTCTAAAGCCCTGTACTGCTCTGAAGTGTGTGTCAGACTGAAAAAAAATCAAGAGAACTGTCACTTCTTTAATAAAATATACAAAGATTATTTTCTATCTGTTGCAAATATTTTATTTAATCTTTAAATATGTTTTATATGTGTTTTAGACAGATTTTTGTTTCACAGATATAAATTTCAAGTAAAGATGAGATTTTGGAGTTTTGAAATAGGTATGTCATTTCTGTGATGCTCCTGGGTCATAGAGATATTGAAAAAAAAACATGAAGGGAAAATCAGTTATGATTCTTAAATGTTGGAAAACCAGCAGGCCACCTTCTGAAAGCTATTTTGATTTCAAGAGCAAGAGCCCTTATGGAGAACCAGACATCAGCAAAGATCCTTGAAAGGAACCTAGCTGCTGTCCAAGGAGCATTTCAAGGTCAATGATCCTTAACTATGCAGCTACCAAAGGCAGCAGGATGCTCTGTGAACCCAAAATCATGTGAAAACCACATTGTTCAGGTCTTTAGGTTCTCTGTGTTTAAGGTAAGAAAACTCAGTTGGACCTAGGTATGCACATCAAGGCTGAACAGAGCGATTTGTCTTCAGGAGCTTTGAGGCAAAGAGAAATGTAACCAGTAAAACCAGAGGGCCTGGGGTCCTTTTCAGTGTAGGACCTGGAAAGGCAAACAATTCCTAGTAGCTGTTACAGTCCTGAGGATTCCATCTGTTATGTTATTCCATCTGTTAGGATTCCTTGCAGGAGGAAGGAAAAAGCAGAGTTTCTTTACTTCATATAAAACTCTTTTTGACATTGGTTTCAAAGGAAGAGTTCAAGTGACTCCGAATATTGCATTCTCCTTTACTGAGAAGTCGAAGGTTGTACTGAACCTATCTGTTAGATTTAGATATGTTTTGCCCTTCAGGATCTTGTATACTTTTCCCATCTTTTATTTTAATTTTTGATTTTCTTTTATCTTCCATGACTGCCAAGATCTTTTCACACTAAGCTTTCTAGATCCTCTAAATAGTATATTTTGCTTTATGCACTTGTGCCATCCATATATTTAAATGTGTCAAGTAATTTGTATAGCCTTTCTATTTTGTCTTTGAGGAAAAAGAGAGGGAGCTGTACTTGCAACACAGAATTTCAACTTTATATTTGTATGACCAACCTGATTCAATATGTGAAAGAATAAAGCCACTTGTGCATGTATTCAGGTTTGGCTCTTTAGTGATGTGGTAATTCTTGAAATTGTCAAAATATCCATCAGAAATAGGTTTGTGTCTTAAACTGATGTCCCTTCAGCAGGAAAGGAAATCATGAACAAGTAGTTGGAATGAAATTCATGGATATAAATTTTATCTTAGATTTTTCAAATAATTTTTTCAATGTGCATTTTCTATATTTGGATTGCATTGTTCTTGCTCATGGAAAATGACAGTCTGAACAGCTTCTATCCAGATAAACTCTTGCTACAACTGACATTAGAACCTACAGATTTTGAGGTTTTCTTAATGAATATTGTTGTTCATGGTTGCTAAATAGCCAAAGTAGTTAAAGATAAAGAGTAGTGGTTTTAGTGCCTAGGAAACAAGTTGTGAAGACTTGAAAATTTTTGCTAATTGATTTAAATATAAAAACTCCATATATGTTGAGTGGTAAAAGTAGAGAATTTTGTCATCGTTGTAAGAACACTAAAAGGAGAAGTGAATTGCAATTTTGTTTTACTGTTTGCATAATCTAATTTCATAACTAATTTATTATTCTCATAGTTTGGTCTCACTAATAGTGTTGAATTGTTGAAGATTTTGATTAAGCCCACTGTTAATTATTGAACCTGAAGTAAGAACAAGAGGTGTTAAAGAGAGAAACAGTAAAGTGTTGTTTGAAAACAAAGTCTACACGTAATCTTTCTCAGTTGTTTAATGATTGTTTATTACAACATACTTTTGATGCTGTCTCTGTTGTTTGTTGTTTTTTCTGCTGCTGTTCATACAACACATAAAAAATGAAGAAATGTTAATGTAAAATTTTCAAGCCTAGCAAAACTGCTGTTTCATGTGAATTATAATATCCTACAGAACACAGAAGACATTGAAAGTAATTTCTGAATTCACAGTATATCCTCCAGGGACAGCTGGTATACATAATTCTTTATGCAAATATTTAGAGGTTTGTGTTATATCTCTCAAAATATATTTTCAACTCTGACTTCTATTCTTTGCTTAGTTGCATTTTGAGTGTTGAATTTTATAGGTGTGAGTAAAACTAAAAAACAGAAGAAAAATTAAGAAATGCTTCATTGCTTCGATAGTATTTTGCTTGGAAGTGCTTGCCTAGATGTGTTTCTTAGGAAATAGAGCAGTTTAAATGGATTTATGCTCAATAAAGCAGTAATTAACACTTCCATGGATTGCAAGCTGCAAGTATTTTTGTGTTATTTTAGCATAGAATTTTTAGTAGACTAATGAAAATGAGGTAACCTATTTTATTTACTGTAAAGTATTCAGCCTAGTTTCAGTAAAAAGGCAAATTAAATAAAACAGAAATCTTATTCTATTTTTTTGTGAACTTTAAAGCATTGTGCATTTCTTATCTTCTCAATTTCTCATTTACTGGTTACTGGGTAACCAGTTCTCTTTGTTAAGACAATGAAGACTGTTCTTCCAAGATCTGGATGATAATTTTAAAATTGGCACAGTATTCCCTGTATTTTGCACTATTTCTGACAATGATGTTTGCTTCAAAATAGGGCACATGATAAAAAAAATTGTGTTAAATGTATGGTTTTTTATGAGGAACTCCTTAATCAGTTCCCATATTAAGGTTTCTCTTTAGTGTTGTTAATGCTCAGACACTGTCAGTATGGCATACACAAGACTCACAAAAATTCAAACAAAATCAAGCACAGTTAAGAAATATGTACAATCAGTTTAATAAAGAGACAAGCCAAGAACTAAAATATTTATCATCTTCCCATACTCATCTTTCAGGTGCAGGGATGCTAGCCCTTTACCTTTCTTTTGGATTTAGGGGCTTTTTTGTCTGGCATTGCATTTAATGCACTTGTGCATAAGAGGTGGTAATAGTTACAAATAAGGTAAAAATCCTCTCCAAAGGGATTTTAGGGTGATCTGAACTCTAGGAATAGTTCTTTTCTATAACAGCTTTAAGAATTTTTCACTAAGGTTACATTGTAAAGCTTAGACATCCATGCGAAGTGTAAAACTTCTATAAGATTAGAAAATTCATCATAGCCATGGAACCCTATTGACCAGATTCTGCTTGGCAGAGTTCTGGTCACAGGTCCTTGCTGAATAATGAGCTGAAGGACTTGGATAGATGAGGCAATTTTAGAGAGATGTCCTGTTTCTCACATCGCCCTATTGTCTTCTGGGATCTGTTTCCCCAGGCTTCCAGTACAAAAACCATTTGCTCTCTCCTTAGCTACTCTCTGGTTGGAATTTAGGGGGGAATTTAGCTTCAGGTCTTGCAGCCATACATGATCTTTGCCTTCAAATGCCCACTCTTTTTTTTCAAGTGGACTTCTTTCCAGAGCCCTTGAAATTTTGTCACATTGCAGCGCCTGAAATCCTTCAAACAGCCCCTTTACATGGGTCAGAATTAATATCACATCACACCTTTAAATGCATTTCAGTCTGTACAAGCTTATTACTGCAATCAGCCAATTCTTTCATTTGCTGTGGCCATTTTTCTTGTTACTTAGGTAGTAATTGAAAACGTTCTCTTCCCTAAAGTCATAAAATTCTGAGGGAATGAATATATTATATAAACACTTCAGGTTTATTCACCCAAGTACTCCACATTTCTTTCCACTTCATCTTCTGTCTTGCAGGCTTTATTCTTTCTCCAGTTGCCTTTTCTTTAGTACTCAATTGTACCTCAATTATTCCAGTTGTACGCTGCTCAGCAGGGTTACTATCTATCTACAAAGGTCATGTGGATATTTGTTGGTTCACCACTAAGGCAGAGAAGTGTAAAATCCTCATTGTGTTTGGAAATTTTTACTAAAACTCTCTCTTTTTATTTGCAAATATTATTACATGAATCACTCATAGCTCATTAAATTTGAATACGACTTAAATTCACTTTTTACCATTCTTTACTTTACAGTAATGGTTGACCAGGATATACTTTTGCCTTCTTTCCCTTTTAAATACTGTTGTTTTATTTTGTGGCTTATATTGCTTCTGCCTGTAACTTGGTGTCTTTCATCACCCATTTTAGATCAAGTCTTCTTTGCTGTTATTTTCATGTATCCTAAGTGTGTTCTCACCTATCCATCCCTGAAAGATAGACAAAGGCTGCAAGTCTGTGGGAATCCTCCTTCACTTTGTGTCTCAGATCCCTGATTTCTTACAGTGAGTAACAGAATGGTTATATATGGAAGTTTACTCATTTCATCCTCATTGAGTTTTGGCCCTTTTTAAAATGACGAGATACCTGCCTGTCTGATACCTTAGAGCAGCTTTTTGTGAAGGTTCTTTACCAGCTGAGGTCACTGACAGCTACAGATTTCGTGGCATTAGTCTGGTTTGCTAAATGGTGATTAATATTTCCAAAAGTAGTAGAATAAATAGAGAAATATGCCTTTAAGGAATAGAAGAAAATGCAGCACAAACCTGGTAATATTTAATTGTTTTAAAAATGGTTTTATACTTTATTTTAGGGGAAAGAACTAGATATATTTCCTATTGTGCTGTATAACATGGATGAGGAGTGAACTCCTTTCTGTGTTGTTTATGGTGTTGCTCTGTATGCTCGTACATCTGTGATTTAGAAAAAAACCCAAAGTTTCTTCAAGATGAGTTGGTGCAATTTTTCTCCTGGAGAGTTAGGTAGTGCTTAAGTGTATGTAAATTATAGCAATCAGAATGTATGACTACTAAATCTTTGGAATAAACAAGTCAAACCACAGCTAAAATCCATTTTAAGAGGGAAGGTATATATAGCAGAGGGATTTCCTGTAACATATAATTCTTCTAGGGGAAAATAGTATATTGTTTTATTATTTTTCTCTGTAGCCAACACAGTGTACAATTAATGACTCAGTGTTGTGGAATATTTTCCCAGGCTTCAAATATGCAAGATGCTAAGTGCTTCATGAATACCAAACTAGCCTTGCTTGATAGATCAGAATTTAATCAGACAGCCAGAGATTGTTCTATTTGTTCTTCAATCTGGATAAAAGTTGTTGTACTGTCTTCTGTATTAGCTATAAAGGAATACTGGTGTAAGGGCATGGAACAATTATTTTTGGCTGGGGAGCAGGATACTTCAGAGGGATGTGTCATGAGGGGCTCATAAATCTGTATTGAACTTAGTCTGAAGGTGTCCATAGGAGCAGGACCAGCTCTTCCTGATCATTTGCCCCATCAAATACCCAGAATTGTTAAGACTTCATTTTAAATTGCCTAATTATCATTTCTGGCCATCCATTCCTGCTGTCAGTAAAAGATGGAGTCCATGTGAAGTTCATCTTCTTCCTGCAGAGATTGTGTTCTGTTGCCTGTGTCATTGTTCCATCTGTTTTGATTCTTAAAAACATAAACTTCATGATGTCCTGCCTGTAAGATTAATTCACATTATTTTTCTTGCTGTTCTTAACAACAGCAAGAAACTGCTCATCTAAGCACTCCCATCTTTGCTTTTTAACCTCAGGATCTCACTATAAACTCATTGAAGTAAATTTCCATTTGGACCTCCAGCAACAGGATTTCCTGGAAGATTGTCCTCATTCTATGATTTTTCCTCATATTCTGTTTCTATCATAGCATAACTTAGCTGTGCTTAGGCAGACTTTATTTCAAATAGCTTCCCTATGAAAACAAACCAGTCGTTTTCTGTTGCTCACAAATCTTACCAAAAATGTTTTGCTCTTTCATTTTCTTCCAGAGCTTGGATGAAAGATGGTTGCCACTGAGTGTGAAACACGACATTTGTGAGTGTGTCCTGTGTTTTGCACCATGATAGAGGTGCCAAACCAGTATTCAAATGTGTTCATAGTTTCATATGTACTTACCTCAGGGATTAAAAACAAAAATGTAGCCTCTCTGTTGCTGCCAGAACTACTGAGGTGGCTGAATACTCTCTATGAGTTCTTTTGCTCATGCTTTTCCAGGACCATGTGAAGTTGTACACTTGAGGCATGGGAAGAGTTTACCATGGATGGGGGTTTCCTGGGGCTGTAAGCCTCCAGAGTGGTTAATTTGCCAGCTTCTTTAAAATGGAAATCTGATACTTTCTGGAATTGTTTAACAGTGAATAAGGTATTAACTGAATGCACAGAAATGTGTATTTTTATAATAATTGGACTACAGAAAAAATTATGATTGATACCAGGGCTTCAAGATCCCTCATTAGGTAACTCATTTAGAGAAAGGTGTCGTTTTCTTAAGTAAAGGAGGGACGAATACTCAGTGATTATAAAATGGTTGACAGCTCCCTGTTTCATGTCTTTTGGTTTTTGTTACTGTTTTAAAGCTCCTGAACACTTGAATGACTTGAGCTCTGGGGGGGTTCACAGCTGCTTCAAATTCATAGCCCTGTTTCCCTAGAAAAATAGATGGAATATTCAAGCACACAATGCTGAACTGAATTTGAAATTTCATCACCATTTCTACTGTGATTGGAATAAATTCCAAGTGAAGTGAACAGTTCAATACCATCCTCTTCAATGCACCACATCATGCAAGTAGAAAAATCCCTTCTAAAGAATGGGATTGCTTACACATGAGTGGATTAAATAAGGATGGGGGTGGCGATTCCTTTGTTTTAATTTTTTTTGGGTCATAGTTTGATATAATGATGTAGACAGCTTGTGAAGGAAGGCATTAAGGGGTCATTAAATCTGCCTTTCCCTCTGTGGCCTGACTAGACAGTTGTGATCCCTAATTGTGTTTGAAAGTACCCAGCAAATAAAATGTCTAGCTTACATGCTAAGGAATTTACGGAATCATACAAATGTTTCACACTTGCCTAAAGAGACCGTAAGAGCAGCAGAAACGTGATGGTATGATAGATGTGCTGAGTGAATTAAACCTGAATTAAACCTAAACTATTTTACCTGTATGTATATGAGTTGTGAACTGAGCCCCTGTGGGTGCCACAATGACTGAATGAACAGACAGCATAAACAAATTCTGACAGCAGCAGTTTTGGTCCTGCTGTGCTTTGCCTCTTTAGCCTCGCTCTTTGACGGGGCAATCAGATATGCTCTGGTGCATCTGTGTTCCATCCTCAGATGGAAAACTATTCAAACTTTAAACTGATTCAATGTTATTATTTAAATAAGCATTATGGCTACCAGAGCTATTGCTACCTGGCAATATTTGGTTGGGAAGTACCTGCTGACAAGCTTGCAACTAAGAATGACCTTTAGGGCCTCCCAAGGTTTACATGTGTGACTTCTTGGAATAAAGATGTGATAAATCAGAATGATTTTCCTCCTTTCTTTCTACTGTTCTCATTTGCTTAGTCAGCTGTATCTCTTACCCAACTAAGTCATTGGCAGAGCTCCCTCTTGACTAAGTCTCAATCAATGTGTTTCAATCAAATTAGTTTGTGTGTAAGAACAAAAGTCTCAAAATTCTGATTTTGCAGTGATACTTGAAGTGAGTATTGCAATATAAGGTGCAGGATATTCCTCCTGGGTTAAAATGACCAACTTTTCAATATTAAAAATCAATAAGATTTTTAAGCTTACAGTTGTTCCCACCTGAAATGCCATGTTCAGTTCTGAGTTCCATACTACAAGGAAGAGATGGCCATGCTGGAGGGAATCCAGAAAGGGGCTAAGAAGATTATGGGACTGGAGCATCTCTTATATGAGGAAAGGCTGAGAGATCTGGGACTACTTAGCCCAGATAAGGCTCAGAGGGCTCCTATTACTGTAGGAAATGAACTGACCCCAGTCCCACTGAGCAGTAAATTCTGTCTATGAGTAACAAGCAACTGTCCTGCACTCAGAACCAAAGATGATGTATTGGTCTAGTTTGCCTGTTTCCTCAGCAGTATCTGGATTATCTCCCTTGACACACAGTGAACTGAATCATCAACTGAAGTCTGACTACAGGGCATAGTTGAACAGCTTTTTATTCAGCACTGAAGATCTGGCATGAGTGGAAAGGAGAAAACCCTTTCTGGCCATAAATAAATTATGTGATGAGTAGATATGTGCAGTGTATCTGACTATCCTACCACTTCTGGTGGTTTCTTCTTACTGAACCATAAAGAAATCTACTCATATACCTATCTCTGATCCTCACTTCCCTATTCTTCCAGGGAGGTATGAGATAGTACAGGAAAACGTGTAGTGACTGAAAATACCTCACAAAAGTAGCTGAAGTGAACATGTTTTTTCTCATGACCATATAGCAGAAAGAACAGGGTATAATACGTATTTATGCTGGCTCTGAACTAGTGGTGAATGTAATTTGTTCTTTGCTTTGCAGACAGCAAAAATGTGTTCCCACTAGTCCAAGAGTGGTTGGGATTCTGCTCAAGGCATGGCCAGAGGGAGTATGATCTTTTCACAAGTTGCCAGAAGGTTACTGAGATTTGTCAGGATTTAAATGAGATGTGATGATTCAGCATGGTAAGAAAAAATTGTGAAGCTGTTTGAAATCTAAATAATCCTTGTGGTTTAAGAAATCTCTAACTTTTCTTGCAGAGAAATTTTCTTTTCCTGGTTAGGCAGAGTAATTTTGAGGCTAACCTACTAATCCTTAGTGCTTCAATTGTAGTTACTGCAATAAGAACATTTTCTAAGTATCCTAAATTCCGTTCATATTATAAGTGCATTACGCTTCACTAGTATTTCTTGTGGTTGTCTATTTTTCCCATGATTTTTACTATCCTTTTGTATATTTTATAATCTGGTAAAGCTTGGTGGAATTGCCTGTTTCCTCTGTTTCTAATGACCTCGAATTTTTGCGCTCCTAGACAAATTAGTACAGGGAATACAAAGGAAACAGCTGTTCTCCATGTGAGTTCATAACTAGCAAGCAAGGTTAATTTGTTTTGTTTCGTTTTTCTTTCTAGTCTGTCCCAATGAAGATGAAGTGGGTAGAAAGTGTCAATATCTCCAGCATATTCTGATGACAGGCTATACATAGCATTATTTCTGGAGACTGTCACTAATGTTTCACTTCTATACACCTCAGAAAAAAAATGCTAGAGGTAAATCCTGAAGTTAAAAGTAGTGGGAGAACTCCTGACCTGGCTGTAGGTTCACAGAATTATGAATACAGGGAATAAGTTTAAATCAAAGCTTAAACTTGCATTGTCATTTAACTACATCATAGAATGGTTTGAGTTGGAAGGGACCTTAAAGATCATCTAATCCCAACCCCCTGCCAGGGACACCTTCCACTCGACCAGGTTGGTCACAGCCTCATCCAACCTGGCCTGGAACACTTCCAGGGATGGGGCATCCACAGTTTCTCTGGGAAATCTGTTCCATTGTCTCACTGCCCTCACAGGAAAGAATATCTCCCTAATACTTAGACCTACTCACTTTGAATTTGAACTCATTCCTTCTTGTCCTGTCACTCCTGTTACTCTTTCTAAAGAATCTCTCTCCACCTTTATTTTTGGTGTCCCTGCAGGTACTGGAAGATAGTTATTAGGTCACCTCAGAGCCTTCACTTTTCTAGGCTGAGCAATCCCAATTTTCTAAGCCTTTCCTAACAGGAGAGCAGCTTCATTCCTTTAATCATTTTGGTGGCCTTCTCTGGAACCACTGCATATGTTTATATGTATTAAATTATATCACTATTTTCACATATTAGTAATTTTTCACACCAAGCAATACATACAAACAACCTAGTACAAAATAACTCGGAATTTATTCTGCAATTGGCTGTTAATGACTGACTAATCTCAACAAATTCAGTTGGTGCTAAAGAGAATGATCAAGCGTTATTCAAACTTTGGAGGAGAATGCTAGGAAATGAAATACATTTGCAAACTAATAATTCACATGCAAAAGGTAAAGTCATACTGCAAAAGCAAGAAATTTAGCTCATTTGTCTACCTATGTTATAAAAATGAAATACAAGCTCTTGGTTTTGTGGCTAAACAAGTAGATTTATGGCTAAGAGAAGTGGAGGAGTGTGTCATAAAAGCCAAATTTGCTTCTCATCTGCTAGAAATAAGGGAGTGTAGCTTACAATAGAAAGAAGGTTCAGATTTTATTTAAGAATGGCTGAAAAGAGAAATGTAATTTTCAAGGACATTAAGGGAATTATAAAACTAATTATGTATGAAAATGAAAATAATTGAAAATAAATCAGAATTAATTGACAGCTGCCACTCTTCCTTATTTACTTTGTTGTGTCTAGCAATTGTAAGTACTGAACGCAGTGGGTAAATTCCATTTCATTTCAGCAGACTCCCACCAGAAAAACACAGCACAGCAGTCATGAATGCACCGTGTCAATTCATTCATCACGGCACTTTCTGATTCACTGGACTTGAATTTTCTGTGGTATTTTTCACTTTGAAAAAAAAATAAAAATCATCCCCCTAAACCCTTTTCAGGTTGCTATATCTTTGTTTTTGAGTTGCAATTTTTGCTGACCTGGAACGGAAGACAAATGTTGACGCGTCATTTGTGTCATGTAATTGGTATCATTAACAATTTTCTTACCATGAGGGAAAAGCAATAGCAGGTCTTGGATAATACAGTGCTCCTGGGAAAAAAGAAATCAATGCTAAATTGAGATTACAGTATTTTTTCTTTCTAGTCAGGACCAGTCAAGATTCAACCCATCTGGTTTTGAAAAAGCAGAACCTTTTCTTTTAAGGGGAGGAGTTAATATGCAACTGCATCTCACAGAAACCTCAAGTCTCATCAGAAAAAACAAAACACATCTTAACCTTATCCATGGTGAAAGCAGAAATGGACAAATTTTTTTCTGAGGGCTACTTCTCAAGTGCCCAGGGGAAAAACTTGTGTATGACTGCAGTGCTTCAAAGTCAAGCAGCAGATCTTGAATGACTACCAAGCATAAAAATGTTGGGTGCCTGGGAAAGCTCCTGGGTCTGAAATGACCCACACAAATTTGGAAGTCTGTTTTTATAATGCCAATGTACATTCTGCTGGAGTAGGAAATAATAACCCAAGGGTATCAACTCCTATAAACTTTGAAATTATTTTGAATATTAATTTCTTAATGATTTGAGCCTACTCTTACAGTGTGCATACTAATTTAAAATGACATTTAGCAAGAGATGTGCTAAACCAACTGAAGTTCACAAATTACAGAACTCTATTAAGATCATTATTTAATGTATGAGAACAAAGGTGTCTCAAGGACATTTACCTTCAGATAAGGAAGTTGGGGAGAGTTTTGCGATCCCTTCTGGAAGAGCTGAATCATATTATCAGCACTAATCGAGTCAGTTTAAAACACCAATGGTTCCTGAGTAATCTGATACACAGAAAAAGAAAGTGAGAAACTAAAAAGTGACTTAGTTAACTTGCATGACAAATCTCGGCTTGTGTTGACATTGAAGCTCAAAATTTTAGTTGCCCTTAGTGGCTTTGTTCAGCCATCTTCTCTGCTTACATGCAATGTGATGATCTGCTGCATCACCTTCCCAGGACTGAGGTGAGATGGCCTGTCCTGTAGCTTTCTTGACCATCCTTCCTAACTTAGAGTGTACCTTTTGTCTGGTTCTTGTCATCGTGAACAGTCACCAGAGTGTGTCAGAGATGACAGAACTGCCTCAAAGTCAATGATGGCTCAGCACGGTCAGAGGTATTCTCCCTGTAACTCCAGATATGTGTATGAAAATTCACTTAATGGGTCCTTAACTTGATTATTTTCTGCAATGGACAGTAGTACCTTTTCTTTAAGTTATGCCATCACCAGGGACCTGGGAGACCTGAGAGCAGACCCTGGTGGAAATGACTGAGGTATTGAGTATCTCAGCCTTTTCCATCTTCTCTGTCTGTTACCTGCTTCATTCTGCAGCAGATACACTTAATCTCAAATTTTGTGCTGATTTCCTTATCCTTCTGAATCAGATCACAGAACAAGCCAAAGTCCATCATCTGCAAAGCCAGACTTTTTACTTTGCTACTTGTCTTACTTTTATATTTTAAAACTCTGTCATCTCATGATCATAAGAGACAAGCCCTCCATTAATTATTGACTGATTCATTATTTGTGAACAGCAGCTTCTGCAGACTGCCTCCTCTAGTAACTACAGCAAGAAATTGTCTTAAACACACTCTAGAAATTCAAATTATTTGTATTATCCTATAATTCCTTCCAAAAGATTCTGAGATGGTAACTTTACCCAAGAGAAGCAAGGACTGTTCTTCCAATATTTTAAAGAAGTTTGTTTTTTCCCTTTCTCTTTCTGACTAAATTTTCTGTAAGCAACATCCACCAGCATGTCCATTCTTTTTTGGCCTTCTTTCCAGCCTTAGCCTAAGCTTTCATCCAAACTTTTCCCTCTCTACTGTAGCTGACTATGGTGGAGAGTCATCTTCAGAGAGCATGGTCTCCCCTCTCTTTCTGTCTCTCCATGAAGTATGGTTTTATAATCTTTCCTGGAAAGTTTCTGCCTACCGCAGTGTTCTGTTCCTGTGAACAATTCCATAATAATCCCAGAAACATTACAGCTCTGGAAAAACACAGGAGGAACTTTTAGTTCCTCTTGTTTGTGTATTTTTGATTTGATATGCATACACAGCCTAGTTGTTCCTATGAATTTCTATTTCTGTTTTACTTTCAGACACAGTGACTCAATCTTGGATTTCTGTTTTTAACAGATCTCAAAAGAATGCAGTGGACTGTTGAGGAGAGAGATGATGGGGGAAAAAATCTTCCTGCTTACAGTAAAAAAATTTAAAATTGTGCTTAGGGGAATGGTACAGAACTGAGTAGAATAAAACCACAAAGAGTCTGAGAAATGTAGACTCCTCCTCTGGAGTTTGCAGTCCTTACTGAAAGGTGAGTGATAACACATGAACACATGAATATGTGATAACATGGGAACATGAACAGAGATCCAGCTAATTTTTCTTACAAAATTCACATCTGAGCTGCTATTTTTTCCCCTTTACAATAATGAGCAGAAAAGAGGTGCTTTGTGGGTTGAGGTAGTTTGTGTGTCTTGCACACTCATAATGCCTATTTCTTTCTATTTTTTCATAAAGAACCTCTACAAGCAGAGTAGCTACCTCAGATATGGGGCTTTTCATGTCAGAATTTAGACAGGTGCATCATCCTTCATGTTCATAACTATTCAGATGACTATATCAGTCAATATCTCAAGCAAATTGTAAAGTAAAAGTCTTTCTCTGCTATAAATAAATACTAAGAAAACCCAACACAGCACAAGAAGTGTGGTAAAATGGTAGATTTCATTTCATTAATAAGAATCAATATAGATCTTGAAGCATTGTGTCAGTTTTCATACCCTTTTGAGGATAATTATTAGGTTGAATTTAAAAGTGAGTACATTATATACGTTTATTTGTTCAGATACAATTTTCTCATCTTTTTGCCTATTTTGAGTTCCCCTTACAGCTGTGCATTTTTAATTTGTAATTTCTCTCTTTTCTGCCCTTTTTACTGTTGATAGTCCATAGACTTTGTGGTATAATCTTTTATATATTGATTACAAGAAAAAAATTACTTAAAAGAGTAAAACCTGAAAGGTCAAAATCTGAGTCCTGTATCAGTCCTCCTCCATCTGACAGAATGCCCACACAAAAGCCAAGAACATTGTTATTTTTTAAACATATGTTAACACACCAAGACCTTAGTATTTGGATCATCTGATAATTTTTAAGATTTTAATAGAGTTTATTGAAGTAATTGGCCACATTTTCTTTAGAAGATCCACTTGTGGATATTTGAGGTGCTATGTTCTACTCCAGACACATCCTTTCTGTTTCATTTTCCACAGGGTTTTAAAATTTTTATATTTCATTTTTGCATAGTTGATCTTGATATTCTCAAGGCATTAAAGTTATTTGGGTTTTCTTTTATCTGCTTTTTTATAAGGGAGAAAGAGGTGGTTTTACCTCCATCCAAATGCTGCTTGTACAAATATCAAAGTTCAACAGCTACTGAGCTGCCAAATCAAAGAGAATTCCATAACTGGATTTGAAAAGAGTCCTTTGAAATGGGAATCAAATGAAATTCTGAATGTTGCATGCCACTCAATAATAACAAAAATTCATAGGGAAAGATGCCACTGAGCAGCAAAACTTGACATTTTTTGTAGAGATACAGGCAGATATTTTCCCTAAACAACACTTGCAGCTGGTATTTCTAAACCAGGATAATGAGCTCTTTAACAAGGAATCAAACAAGTTCTTACTTTTCAAAGGTTTGCATCAAAGATCTGAGCAGTTGAAAAAAGACAGTTCTGAGCCCTGTGTTCATACCAGGATACTCAGCCAGAATGACACTTCAAATTTGTGTGCAAAATACACACAACATACCTTAAAAGTCTTCCTGGCAAGTTGACTCATGTTGTGATTAGAAAAGCACATTTGCCTCAGATTTATTTTCTGTATTTTTACAAGATTAGGAGAATTCAAGAGACATCATATTCCTCTATTAATTTATAAGAGCACACCAGAAATAACCACTGAGAATGAAGTTTTTCTGTTATCAAAAGAGATTAAATTTATTTCTTAAAATGAGCACCATCTTTCCATGCACAGTCACTTTATTGCAGCTTTTTTCATTGTTCTAGCTAATAAGATTATGATAATTCTTTCTATTGCTTATTTTTCCTTTGAAAACAATTGGGATTTCAAACAAAACCTTCAGTATATAAAGATTTTACTGTACTGAAAAATAGCTTATTTTAGCAGTTTCAAAACAGGTTATATCCTTTTAGTTCTCTTTGAACTTATTTAAGCAATAAATTATTTCATTTTCTCATATTCTTCTATTATCTGTGGATTGATATGGGCATAAAGTAACCAAAAGTAGATTTGTAAAACTACCCAAATCTGTGCTTCTTTCTCCCTCCTAAATGCCCAGAGGATGATTGAACACTGCCATGACTGAGAACAGCATCCAGGGGATGAGTTACCCTCCAGTCTGACCTTGCAGGACTGTAAAAAGTTTTTGCTTTGTGCTTCTTTCCAGCTTGTTTCACATGCTTAGGGTGCACCAGGAGGTGGTCCCAGCACTCAATTGGTGTAACCATTTGAAGGGCTTTTTAAGAAGAGCGGGTGAAAACTGGGAGCTGAGCAAAAAGGCAGATGTGCAAATAGGTTGGTTATGTTTAGTGTGTGAGTTGAATTTGCAAGAATTGATGTGCAGGCTAAAGACCAGCTTCTATTTGTAATGTAAAAAATGGTTACATTACAAAAATTTTATTGCTCTAACAAAACTTTATGCTAGATATTATTCAGCACCCTCTACTGGGCTTGTAACTATTTACACAAATCGGGCATTCCTGAAGGAAACCTTGAGCAAGGAAATAAGAAGAAAAGGAAGACAAAATAGTGTAGGGTTAGGTGACTCTTCCTATCAAGATTTTGATTAAAAATTAATTCAAATTTCTGCTTTTATCATTGCACTGTGCCTTTTCAGTGCCTTCAAAGTGTAGCTCTATCCAGATGACATAAGATGCCTCCTTGAGGAGCTTGTTTGCCTGTATAGTTTTACCAATCACTTACCTGGGAGTGTTAAGGCAGCATTTATTCAGGCAAAAACCAATTATTTTTCAATTTTTTACCTGAAAAATATTTTTAGATTTTTACCTGAGAAAATTCCCCCAGCCTTTGCTGTGTGTGAAAAGTGAGATAATGGAATACAAATATTTCAAATGTAGCTCTAATTATAGTGGAAATTGTTTGCTCAATTGACTCTGAAAAAAAAAAAAAATTCCATATACAAAAAAGCACTTCTGCAAGGTTTTTAGAAAATGAAAATGCAAGCATTTTAGAAAGTTGGACTAGAAAGATTTTAGGAATTCAGAGGGCAGCTGGCTGAGATTCAGAGTTTTCAATGCCCCTGAGCCATGGAAGTTTCCCCTATGTACATTTCTGGCCCTTTTAGGGTAAGAGGCCACAGATTGGAACATATTATAGGGAATGATAAAATATTACTTTGTCTGCAGACAGATGTGTTCACCTATCTACCAGTACATTTTAGCAGGAGAAGCTCCTTGAGTTAGAGTATGAAACCTTTTTCATTAAACCAGCAGAAATTATGGTTGCAAAGATAGACCATTATATTTTTATTTGTGCCAATAAAAATGAGTAAATTGTGCCTAAAAGATAGGGAGCTTTTAGTCCTTTGGATAAAATCTCTGCATTTAAACATGCATTTCAAGTAATAGTATTGTTGTTCTGGGATTTTAGTACTTATTAAACAGGTGACACATAGTTTAAGGAGGGCTAAAATGTCTTCGAGCAATTTGTATTTTCAAGAAAAATAGAACGAAGCTCTATATTAAAAACGTCTGGGGAACCAGTCTGCTTTAAAATGGGCTGATGAGACATAATACTGGAATGCTGGTATAGTGCTTATGTAAAGAGCAAATTGCTCATCATAAAGATTAAATCTTCATAGTGCTGTGGCAAGTGGCAATGAACTGGCAATCCATCTGTTCTCACTCTCTTCAAATATTAGAATTTATTACTGCAGAAAAAAATAGCTGCTAATTTTTGAACCAACCACCTGTAAAGAACAAGTCATTGCACAGATAAGATGTGCTCCTCCTCACCCCCAGCTGCACCTTCAGCTAACTTCATTTCCTCAGTTTGAATGAGAGCATATTTCAAGTGAAGAGCAATTATATGGCTCTGTGCCTTGTATAACCTGTTAAAAACAGTCATTTGCTGGCATAAAATTAATTCTGGGCACAGTTTACAGATCTAACTAGCTTAGAGTAAGAACATTTCTCTCTTCAAAATATAGAACCACTAAAGACTTGCTTGGATGAGTTTACTATTTATATTGTGCTTTGGTTAAACACTGGGTTTAAAATAGATTTGTCGACTGCTGATAAGGCAATGCCATTATGTATTGACAGTGCAACATAATGGCATTTATTTTTCTATTCACTTATTTGTGCAAGATAGCTTCCTGTTTTCTAAATGGGTGTAAGTCTTTCCATCTGGGGAGAAGCATGGATTGCAGTTATACTCTGCAAGAGAGGGAATTCAACAGTGATAATGCAGTCCTTTCCTGGTTTAAGCTTTATTTAGTGGTTATTTCTTTTTTTTCTCCAAGGTACTCTGTTGTGATATATAAACACTTGGCCAATTCCCTTTGTCATCTGAAAATATCCCAGAGTATTTTTTACTGCCATACAGCACCCCACTGTTGTAACTTTGTGCTTAAACTGTGGGCCTTGCATTTTTTAAGGAGCAGGGCATGGCATTCCAAGACACTTTGTTTGAAACAGAAGGAAATTATAATATTTTTTTTCATATTTCATTCAAACTTCCCCTTTGTATCTCCTTTCAGAAATACTGAACACCTCAATCACTTTTCTTAACAATGTTTTCATCTAGTCTGTATTTCAAAGCACATGTTTTGCTATTCTGATTTAACACTTTGAAACACACTTAGATTTATGAACGAATTCTTCTGAAGGACATCAATAGTAACCAAGGAATGGCCTGGGTTCAAAGGGATCTTAAAGACCAACCACTTGTCATGGACAGGGACACCTTCCACTAAACCAAGTTACTCAGAGCTCCATTCAACCTGGCCTTGAACATTTCCAAGGATGAGTCAGCTGCAGCTCCTCTGAGCAACCTGTGCCAGTGCTTTATCATCCTCACAGGAAAGAAAAGTTTTTCCTAAGATCTAATCTAAACCTACTATCTTTTAGTTGGAAGTTATTCCACCTTGTCCTGTCACTCCATGCCCTTGTAAATAGTCCCCCCCCCATCTTTCATGTGAGTCCCCATCAGGTACTGGAAGGTCCCAGGCAGGTCAATCCAAAACCTCTCTTTTCCAGGCTGAACCATCCCAATTCTCCCAGCCTTTCCACATAGGAAGGGTGCTCCAGCCCTCTGATCAATTTGGTGGCCTCCTCCAGGCTAACTTCAGCAGATTAATATTTTTCCTATCTCATCTAAGTAATTTCACCTTGGGAGGCAGAGAGGTTTGCTGGCAGGACAGTCATGTTACTTGCCAGCAATTTCACGATAGATGATGGAAAACCCTTGTATTAAAAGTAGGACATAAATGGCCACCAAGAGATTTAAATGATGAAGTTTCTCAGGCAAGATGCCTTTATCAGAATTGAAGCGGAGTAAGGAGGGGCTCTGACCTTCTGTCAAGATATGTGAAAGCTCCAGAATCTAGGAATCATGGAATAAAAGAATGTTTTCTTTTGGAAGGGGTCTTAGAGATTATCTAGCTTCCCTCCATGCTGTGAACAGGGACACCTTTCTCTACACCAGGTTGCTCAAAACTCCATTCAGCCTGGCTTTCTTGGAAAGTTGAAGGGCAAATCATTATAAAATTTGGGCTTTTTTTGCTGTTTTTATTTAAAAAAACCTCCTCCAAGTTTTGATGAAGTTTCATGTTAAGTTAAACTCATATTCTTTGCACTGACTATTGCTTTCTGCTTAGAGATGTTTAAGTGTTCAGCCATTCAGATGATTGGAGCTGAAGATTGTGGGGAGTATGTCAGACAAGGAATATATACCACAGAAATGGATGAAAACTGGAGATAGGGCTGAATATTACTTTATCTAAGCAAATTAAGAAGCTAGTGGTATCTCATTTGATTTCATACAGCAAAACGAAGAACTTGTCTATGAATCTAAGCAATTTGTAGCTGCCTACTTTTACTAGTTCTGTTTTAGAAAAAAGGCGCAGTGAATCTGTTCATTTAGCTGCAGAAACATGAGAGTTGTTTACCCAGGAATCTTTATGAAGTCAGACGTTCTAGCAGAAGTAGCTTGGGATGAGCACAGATGGTAAACGCGTTACTCAAAAGTGATGAATCCCCAGGTGATATATGAAGACCATTTTATTGTCAGGGATGTCAATGAGGAGCCACCAGCTTCTTGAGGTGATCTTGTTAATTTTGTATGCAGGTTTTACGATTTATCTTCCAGGCTCTGAAGAGCAATTAAATTCACCTATGCTCATCAAAAGACTTAATGAGTGTCATAAGTTTTGATGATAATGCTGTTCTTTTCTTCTTTAGGTAGCTTCATTCACTTACAGAGCTATAGACTTTAAGCACATAAATGTCACAACATCAGAATGGGATGGCTTTCTTGAGGGGGGGCTTTTAATTTAAATTCTGACCTCATTTTACATTACATGCAGGGTGAGTCTTCCACAGGCAGAATGTCAGGTAGGTAACCCAGGTATGGTCTGCTCTGGCTCCTACAAGTCCATAAGACCTTCTACTATCATAACTACTTAAAAAAGGATCACTTTTGCCTGATATTTGTTTTATAATATACCTAAAACATCAATAAATCCTCCATAAATGTATTAAAATCTACTATTTGCTAGAATTAAGTCTTCTGGTAAGATGTAATTCATACACATTTTCACAACAGCTGGTAAAAACTCACCTGTAACTTTTAATTGTGAGTTCTAGAATTAAAACCAATCAGAACGACATGAATGTGGCAGGTAATACTGATAATTGTTATGTGAAAAGCTATTGACATTCCCATACTTCATACATATAACAAACACAGCTTTGACCCCTCAGTGAGTTCACATATGCCTATTATTCTTGAAAGGCTTGTTTTAATATTTTTTATAGTAACTACATTTCCATGTAAAACAATAAATACATAAATGTGAACAGAAATCAGTCACATCATGCTTTAAAATCTTGTAAATTTCTACCCAAGGTGCCCAGATCATGTTGAAATTTGTAAAAATCTGTCCTTGTTTTCAATCGTGGCTGCTAGATGACAAAAGCCACCAAGTAGCACACAAATGAACCAGCAAGCTTTGCTAAATAAAAAAAGTTTTTCATTTGGGGGACAAAATGAGTTATTGCTATTTGCACCACTGTTGTAGTGTTCCTTTCATATAGGTGAAGGAATAGTTCATTTTAGGATGAAAGAACAGTTTTCATACAGCATTTTTAATGAGATGCAGGTTCTCATACCTACACTTCTTTTTTACTTGAGGTTATGTGTTGGTGTTGAAAAAGCAAGAGTTGAACAGCAGTGAAAATCTGGAGAAAGAGCAAGCAAGCATTTTTTGTGGGCAGAAATAATCTTCCCAAGTTTATTGTTTCAATGGCTTCAGTACAACTCAAAGCAATGCAAAGATTGATGGCACAATGCCCAAAGAACCTGTAAGACACAGCACCTCTGGAAAGATTAATGTCTCATCCACAGAGAAAGCAAGGTATTGTCCCTTTGTTATGACTGGCACTTCTTTGATTCTTCCAAAGTTGAGGGAGGGAATTCTGCCCCTCTGCCCCCTCTGCTGAGACCCCATCTGCAGGGCTGCATCCAGCTCTGGGCTCCCAGCACAGCAAGGACAGGGGCCTGCTGGAGCCAGGCCAGAGGAGGCACCAAGGGGATCAGAGGGATGGAGCAGCTCTGCTGGGAGGAAAGGCTGAGAGAACTGGGATTGTTCAGCCTGGGACAGAGAAGGCTTTGGGGTGACCTAATTGTGGCCTTCCAGTACCTGGAAGGGAACATACAAGAAAGATGGAGAGAAACTATTTATGAGGACCTGGAAGGACAGGACCAGGGGGAATGTCTTCAAAGTGATAGAGAATAGGTTTGGGTTAGGGAAAAGTTCTTTCCTGTGAGGGTGATAAGGCCCTGGCACAGGTTGCCTGGAGAAGTTGTGGCTGACCCATCCCTGGAGGTGTTAAGGCCAGGATGGATGAAACTCTGAGGAATCTGGTCTAGTGGAAGGCATCCCTGCCCATGGCACAGGGGTTGGAACTAGATGATCTTTAAGGATCTTTAAGGTTCCTTCCAACATAAACTGTTCTATGATTCTATGGTCATAGATATGATGAAATGTGGTGAATATAATCTAAATATAACCATGGCAACTCAGAATTTTCTCTACTCTTTCACTCTGTTCTTTGCTTCTGCACAATAGAAATGCGTATGTATGCATGTATATATATATATATATATATATATATAACTATACTTCTCATACAGAAAGTTACCACAAAAGCTAAGACTGTTAAAGGGTTGGAATGGATCTTAAAGATCAACTCATTTCTGTTGGGCAGCGACATTTTCCACTAGATCAGGCTGCTCAAGGCTTTATGCAACCTTGCCTTGAACAGCTACAGGGATGTGGCATCCACATCCCTGTTGCTTCTCTGAGCAACCTGTTCCAGTCCCTCACCACCCTCACAGTAAAAAATTTCTTCCTAATATCTAATGTAAATTTATCCTTTTTTAATAAGGATAATTGTAGTGATTACTGTTTGTCCTATCACTACAATTCCAATACTGGAAAAGAAAAAGGTGTTTCATATCTCCAGGAAGAATGTTGACATCAGTGCAAATCAGAATATAATGACAGACAATGGAAAAATGCACTTTTATGGAATTTCTTGGGTTGTGCAGGGCAAAACTCTGACAATATTGACCTTCTTTAGAAATTTTCCCATCTTAATTATCTGGATCACTTTCCTTTCAAAATCTTCAGTATATTTAAGTGACTGACTTGAAAATATCTATTGCAGTATCTCTCAATAGCGGCTGTCCGTGATTATCCCCAAACCTTTTTACCCTTTTAAGAATTTTTATCAGTATGTTTGTTAATATGCAGAGTGATGTGAAATATAACCCCCACTGGAGATTTGTTCCACTCCCTATATAGGGAATGATGAGACACTTGTGATTGTCTTGCTGAAAGCAGCTGCATGAGTTCAGTTGGGTATAGGAGATCTGATCTGATAAACATTTGCATCACCAAGGAATTTGTTTAATGTCTATATTAAAGAAAGAGGAGAATATTTCCTCAGTGAGTTTAGCTTTTTATAATTTATTTTATTTGAAGTGAGTGAAAGATAAAATCAGTCTAAACACTATACAAAATACTAAAAGGAAGTTAACTGCCAAAACTAGTGCATCCAAAAAGTAAACACTATTGATGATGAATGGATGGGATTTTTTTGGCAGAACAGTTTATGACAAACAGTGCTTCAGGAAAGCCTTCTACAGGAAGTCAAGTAAGTGCAGATTTAGACACTTCACATTGAATGCAGAGTAATTCTGTTAAGCACAGCCTTTTTTGCTTTT
>VZSJ01001654.1:74838-101656 GCA_013398405.1 Pheucticus melanocephalus | reverse complement strand
TGTCCCCAGGGCTCAGTAATAGGGAAAACCCTGTTCCACCTCTTTATCAGTGATTTGGATGAGGGAATCGAGTGCACCCTCATTCAGTTGCAGATGATACCTACATAGGCAGGAATGTTGATCTGCTGGAGAGTAGGAAGGGTCTGCAGAGGGATCAGGACAGGCTGGATCTATAGTCTGAGGACAGTGGCCTGAGGTTCAACAAGGCCAAGTGCTGGTTCCTGTGCTTGAGTCAGGACAACAACCCAACAACCCCAGGCAGTGCTACAGGCTGGGAGCAGAATGGCTGCAAAGCTGCCCTGGGGAAAAAGATCTGGGGTGGTGGTCATTAACAGCTGGACATGAGCCCTGGTGGCCAAGAAGGCTACCTGCATTGTGGCTTGCCAGACTGGACAGTAACCATCCCCTTGTACTGGGCAACACTGAGGCTGCACCTCAAATCCTGTGATAAGTTTTGGGTTAAAAAGACATTGCTGTGCTGGAACCCCTCCACAGAAGGACAGTGGATCTGGGGAAGGATCTGTAGCACAAGTCTGATGAGGAGCAGCTGAGGGAGATGGAGGTGTTAGTCTGGAGAAAAAGAGACTAAAGGAGGGACCTTTGTGCTCTCTTACACCTCCCTGAAAGGAGTGTGTAGCCAGGTGGAGTTCAGTCTCTTCTCCCAGGTTGCAAGTACAAAGATGAGAAAAAATGGTTTCAGCTTGCCTCAGCGGAGGTTTAAATGAGATATTAGAAAACATTTCTTCACCAGAAGAGTTATAGAGCCCTGGAACTGTCCAGGGAAGTGGTGGAGTCACTGTAGCATTGGAATCTCTGGGTGAGCAAGGATAGGTTAGATTCAAATCTACACAGGGACTCTCAGCCAATGTCAATCAACCCTAAATGCAGATGGATCATTGCCCAGGGAGCTGGATGGGGCTAAGACCTTAGCAAATCACATGTATAATTGGAGCTCCTATAAATGGAGTTGTGGGAATAAACTGGAGGCTGTTTTTCACAGGAAGCTTGTAGTGTGTGTTTTCTCTGTCTCTGACCCACCCCTTGTCACATTGCAAGTCACCAATCCTGGGGAGGATTTACAAAACCTGTAGAAGTTGCACTTAAGAACATGTTTTAGTAGTGGGCAAGGCTGTGGGGGGTTAATGGTTGGAACTAATGATTTTAAGGGTCTTTCCAATCTAAATTATTCTGTGATTCTATTAATCTACTATATAAAACTGAGCACAAATGAACTAATGAGAAATATTCAAGAATGAGGGGACTATTAATGCTAGCATTATTCTTTTTTCTCAAAAGCTGCATGTTTTGTTTCACATTAGGGAAAAATAGTTGCGGCATTAATTGGGTTTTTTTTGGAAGCAATTTGATACAATCCTTCGGTAGAAAATTCCTATATAAAAATCACAGGAAGGAAGTTTTATCTAAAAATTGTGAAGCTACGGTGTTGCTTTGATAGGCTTAAACCATCAGGGAAGTATTTTTGTGCATTTTGAAGTATTTCCAGTACCAATTTTGATTAGAAATAATGACTATGCCTTGTGGAGAACTGAATGCTTTCACATTCAGATTCACTAGGCTTATAAATAATGTGTTTGGTATTATCAAAGCAGTTATTACCATAAAAATATAAGAAATCTGGACATCTTAAATTCTGTTTAAACTAGTAAGTAATTACAGTAAAAAATAAGACCAGTAGACCTATTTTATGCAAATATGGATGAATATATTTATTTATACTTACATTACTAACCCCAAGTTACATGACTGCAAATTTCTTAACAGTTTAGATAAGTGAATTTTGGATGTTTTGATTGAAATAACTAACAAATAACAAAAGCAATTAAAATAAATTGAAGCATAGTGACAGGAAGAGTTTTGCCTATTCAATGTGAAAGTAATTCCAATTTCTCTGCTTGGAAAAAAAAGAAAAGAAGCATGCAGTAATTATCCAGTCTGTGCAAAATAGATTTCACATTTAGAGAAACAAAAAGTGAGAAATGGTGTCTTCAGAGATCAATTTTTATTTGTCTTGTGAATATTGAAATGAAAGTTTATATATTTGGGTCAAATATTTTGTTTATAAACTTCATGTTGTCCCTACATAGCACAAACTATGTCAAATTAAGACTTGAGAATTTTGTGTGATTCTTTATGTAATAACTGTTTAGAAAACCTCAGTGTATAAGACAACACATGTGAAAGACTGTGACTGCATAACATGGTTACTGAGAGCGATCTAAATTTATTTCCCTTATCAATTATGTCCCCAAAGACAGAAGCCTGCAATTGCTACTTCCAAACTGTACTCCATTCTTGGCTTGTTATATTCATTGCTGCCCTAAAATGAGGAGGGCTCTTTCTCTAGCCTCATTTCAGAAAGAAAATATAAGTAGGACATCTTGCTAAAATGACAGAATTGAATTGGGTTGATATTTAGAATATATAAATAGAAAAAACTATTTTTTCCTCTTTTCAGGATACCACAGATCGTGGTCTTCAAAATGCTGAGGCGATTTAACTGATAATGTTAGATGAACCCTATTAAATGCAACATTATTTCTTGCCTGAGACAAAAGCAGACCAGTAAATTGCAGTGCTGCCTCTGTCAGTGCCTTATTCCCAAATGCCATATTCCCCCTGTGCATTTTCCTTTTGGGAATAGGCAGAGTATATTTTAGTTGATAATTCTTGGTACTTTTACTTGGTTAGCTATGGTGGCAGGCAGAATTTAAATATCTCCTGAACTGACTGAAATCTTAGCTGTGCAATGGAAAAACTTAGTTTTCCTAACCTCAGTGATACAGAGATCAAACACCTTCCTTCTAAACATGGAGGAGAGACATGGGCAGACTAAGCTGTCTCAGTGATGTGTTGGAGATTCAGGGAATGCAACAGCAGAGACCAGCACCCACCTCCGCTGCCATCAATAACCAACAGCATGGCACATCCTACACGCTGCTCACAGGCAGATGGAAAGGGAGGTGTGGATATGTTTGTCTGAAATGATTCAAGAATTGCTCTTAAAACTCTTATCCGGAAAAAAAAATAAGACTAATCTTAGTTGGTGGGAGGCAAATGAAGGTCTGGGAACAACCATTTCTAAGAAGGGCTATTACTTTCTGAGTTAAATTTACATGTGTAAATTACAGTACTCTTTCATCGTGTATTCTTTTGTCATGAAAACATCATTCAAATAATTGTGGTAAGTGTTGTAATCAGGTTGAAAATGTTAGTGCTGGAAATACAAGAAATAACTGGTGAAAAATCTCCAGATTATGTGTGTCTGATTGGCCAAAAATTTTGGATTATTTTACACATATATAAATGTGCATATGCATGTATAAAGCAACAATAACACAAAGGTACTAGCAACATTCTAAACTAATGCAATGAAGAAGCCCTGGTAGAAAACAGACAAAAGGTGTGTGATGGCATTTCAGAAGCATCTTTCTGTGAGACAGGGGAAGTCTAGTTAATTTCAAACTCTAGGATTAAGCTGTGTTCTTGCCTCAAATGAAAGAACATGATTGTACTTGGGTGGAGTGAGAGAATTTTGATGCTCTTGCAATTCTTTGACATATGGCACAGTCTAGCACAACCAGTCATCACGCCAAAGATGATTATGTCCTACAGCACCAATGCCAACACTAATTTATTAACGTTGTCAGAAAGACAAAGACACTGACTTAAGAACATTTAACTGCTCAGAGGGTTGTGTTTTTCAGCAGCCCAGGGAAATAAATATGTGTTTGAACGCTTGCAACTTCTTTGGTATTAGCAAAGGTCTTGTTACTTGTGAATACTTAAGGATTCATTTCAACCACCAGCCTTGAATGTCAGATTTCAACCCCAAGTAATTTGTACTTGTAATTAGAGCCTTCCCACAAAAGATATTCAGTCACAATATGACAGAGGTGATTAAGGATTGTTGTTCTTTTCTTTGTTATAACTTTAGCTCTGTCCATAAATTCTCAGTTTTTTAAAGAATAATAATGTTTGATAACTACTAAAATGAAACAACATAAGCATTTATCAAAATCCTGTAATCAAAAAATTACTTCAGAATGGCAACATATTGAGAGAAGGACTTCCATGTGAAATTAGTGCTCTATTGACTCTTTTCCTGTGACCTTGATTAGTCAGCCATTAAAGCAGTATCTGGATTTGTGATATGGCTTTAGGAATACCCAAATAATTATCACTTATTTGCCTGAAAGGTATTTCAGGCGGACCTCATCTGCAAATCTGTGCATGTCTGAATTTTATTTTTTTGAAGAGAAGGAGCATGTAACAACAAAATGAGCCTTAATTGATGGTAGCCTCTCCAGAAAACAGATATTTGTCAGTTAGCAGGCATGAAATAAGTAATAATCTCCCTTGGTCATACTGCTTTTGATACAGACAGTTAAGTCTAAAAGCAAGCATTATAAAGTGCAGTATATCAGGGTGAAGTTGATATATCCTTTAAAAAAACATAAGATGAGTGTACTTCATGATTATCTTATTGTCCCTCCCGACCCTTAATGGCTTTGTCAAACAATAAAACTTGAGCTGTATTCCCTTCAGGATTGCAAAGATTAACTGGCAATAATATTTTTCCTTAAGTGTATTCACCAGAAAAGAAGGGTACTTGGATTAAATGTCTGCACACAAGAAGTGAACCTTCCCATGCTGGTGCAGATTTTCAATATAGGATATAAGCACCAATATTCCACTTGCCAGTTTCTCATCTTAGATGTAAGAAAACATTAAAAAATATTAGTGTCTTTCTGGATGTTTGAAGATACTCTTTTTTTTTTTTAACCAAGTTTAAGAAAATAGTCTTCACAGTCATAAGAACTCTGCTCTGAGTATCTCTAAAATGCAATCTTTGGTACAATTTAGATTATTTTAGATGCATTTGATTTAAATGCTTAAATAAAATTAAAATTATTTTTATGTATATTTAGGTTCTTCAAATATTATATCATATTTTCCTGAAGAATCAAATATTATTGTTTCTTTATGATGCAACTTTGAAAATGCATTTATTACTCAGCTTTGTTCCTGTGCTTCAGATCATGACATGAAGTCTGGTAGAAGTGAACCAGGTATCATTGCCTATTTATTAGGCTAATACATAAGCATTCATTTTCAAAATAGAATGAAGATTATTTTATATAATGAATATTATGTAAAATAATGAAGATTCTTTTCATGTAAATGATTTTTTTCTGCATTTTGTGTCTTCAATTTTGTTTTTAAGCCTGGAACATCTATTACCTCCATTTGTATATTCATAATAATATTTAGAAAGATAAATACTTCTCTAGGTTAAGTTTATTTCATGTGGGAATGTAGGTAAGCTCCTCTTGTTCCTACTATTTAAAAAAAAAAAAATTACTAACTTTATAGACAACACATTGCAAATGTGTTTATACTT
The DNA here is from genome assembly GCA_013398405.1 of Pheucticus melanocephalus. NCBI lineage: Eukaryota > Metazoa > Chordata > Aves > Passeriformes > Cardinalidae > Pheucticus > Pheucticus melanocephalus. The sequence continues at coordinate 96,234 of VZSJ01001654.1, read as the reverse complement.
TGGTGCTGTACTGTGATGTGAATGTAGCTCTAACATTTTGTGGAGTTTGGGAAAGAATTTAAGACACTCCACAGAATATTTATTCCCAACCATACTGTTACCATAGTGCCAGTATAAAATAACCATGATACAAAATCTTTACTATAAATATGGTATGATAACCTCTGCAGAGAAATTGAGGCACTCCAGCTTCTTTTCTGAAGGAGTGAACACATTCTCTGCCATTTCAAAGCTGTTTCCTGTGGATCTCCTCCCTTCTTATCATCTGCCAAACCTGGAGGATTTGGTGTCCCCTTTTTCCCTGCTCTTGAATTACTGCAGTTATTCCTATGGCTTCAGACCCTATTTCTTTCTAATGACACAGTGACAGTCACAGTGTGTGTGAGCTTTCCTAGGCTAAGTTTTCCTCAGCACTCTGTGTGGAAGGTCTTCAAACTTCCCCTTAGCACTTAGTTTTTTATTTCCATTATTTGACCATGTCCTTTTGCAGCATGTGAGAAACCAATTTAATTTTTATTTACGCATCAACATATCTTATAAATCCATTTTCTGGCATGTGGTGAAAAATTACTTTTTGGGCTGTACATGTGCTGGGAGCCTTAACCTGTGCCACGCGCAGGAGGCATCTTGGAGAAAACAGAGGGAGCTCTCTCCTCAGGGAGACTTTGCCTGACTGGGAGAGAAACTTCCACAGCTGGGCTGCAAGTGACTCTTCTTGGATGCAGGCAGGCCCCAAAGCCTGGAAAAATTTTGCCAGTTCGACCAATAGTCTTCCTGAAAGTACTAAGTTATGGGAAGAGTCTTAGCACATAAACACAGTCAACTGCACCATAATTTTTCCCTGCCATTTTTGGTTTCTTGGTGAGGAGGGATTACTTAAAGAGTTCATCTCCTTGCAGAACTACCTTTTCCCTGCCTGCTTCCCCTGCCATCCCTGTCTGTCTACTCTGTTTCACCGAGCAGCCCACAGCAAGCTGTTCTTCAACGACAGAAGAACCGACAGCAACCGCTGCATGATTCCACCTCTTCTAGCTACTCTTCCAGTTTTTTTGTTCAAACATGAAAGGTTTACTCTTGGTGTGGTCAACTTGGTGCAAAATCGATCTTTTTCATGTTCTAAAATGCCTGGGAAAGGCATGTGCTGCACTTGTCTAAGCATCAGATCTTGCATCAAGAGAGTTTCACATCTAGAGATTTAACACCTTTAGTTAATCTGGGTGTAGGAATCCTCATTTGAGCTGGATCTTAGGAGGAAAGGCTGCTCCCATAATGGGGATCTTGGAAGACTTCTAAGGAAGAAAGTGCTCCGTTTTTCTTTACTGTTGCCATGTAAATGCCATTAGATGGTACTTCAAGTGTCACTTTATTTTATAGGGTGATAGCAGGAGTGCTAGAAAATGAAGACTTCAGTACTGTGGAGTGAGCAACCATTTCTTAGGGAGAAAATTGATGAGGTGAGGTGTTTCTTTTTTTTTTTCCCTTCACTTTCTTTTTAAATGAAGCATCTGAGATGAATATTTAAGAATTCTACTTCAACAGAATGAGTATTTTAAGCCCAAGTGAGCAGAGAGATCAGAGCAATATGTGATACTTAAGTTAGTGTTGGAGATGTTTTGTGAAGTCTCTGCAAAGGATAGAAGAGATCTTCAGTTCTGGAAGAGCTGAAGCAAAAATGAATCCAATACAGAAGGAACCTGGGATCTCACTCATTTTTGACATCAGAGGCAATATAAAGTTGAGGATCTGTCTCTTTCCTATTGAAATGGCAGTCCCTGGCCCATTGTGGCAAAGTGGCTGCAGATAACAAAAGCTAGTGTAACCAAGAAGTTTTACCTTTCTTGTGTATAAAATGTTTCTCCTGAGAGAGCTTGAAAGAGGAGATATTCATTAGTCTAAATAGGCAGTAGTAAAATTTGCATGAGCAAAGAATTTCCTCCTTGTTAAGTTCCATATGCTGCCTTTTCATTGTCAAAACACTTTGTATTTTTTATCAAAAACATAGGAAATTATTAAACTAAAATTTCTGCTGTATTAGAATTCATGGATTGGATCAGAGGGAACAATACATCCACAAAAGCATAAAGGAAGATGATGGCTCTGAATTAAAGTCTATCTAACAGTGGTGAAAGGATCTTAGAGACAGGTTGCGAAGATACTTTATAGTGAGAAAGCTTGTTTTCAAACCCTAACCCTTTTAAGTTTGCTCTGTGTGTAGCATATGATTTGCATGACTTCTGGCTAGATTTTTTTGTATTGACAGTGTGTGTCAATCTCTTTTGAATGCTCAAGTTCTGAATGATGCCTGTCTTGTTTCTCCACCTTATGTACAGTCTTACGAATGATTATTTGAAAATTTTTTTGAACATTACTCTTCAGATTTTGTAGGAGAGGGGGGGACTAAACACGGTTTTTTTATGCATGTGTTACTGCAGAGGATTGTGACAGATTTAATTCTCTATTTCATTAGCCTCTAGAGTGATTCCAGTTAATTACTTTCTGGAATTTGCTTTTAGGAGTATCTTTCTGAAAGGGTTTCTGAGCCGTTTTTGACTAAGTCTTAGAGAAGGTTGATGGTTATCATATGGAAGCAAGACATAATTTAGCAAATGCACCTTCTTTTTTTAATTGAAATCTTTACCTTACTCTGTAAGAAGAAAATATTTTACATACTTCACAAGCTACAGGCTACAGGCTCTTGAGAATGATTTTCTTATTCAGAATTAGTTTTAGCTTCGCATCAATTGTTTTGCATATTTTATCTGATAGCCTTTCCTATGTGTCAATAAAACAAAGAACATTTATTTCTGTACGCTCCTTGCTAGTAAGCAAGAAGTCTCTTAAAATACTTTAAAAAGTGTTTCTGCACTGTTCACATTTTACAATGATGAGGTATGGTAATACTTTAAAAAGTACTTGTGACATCTTGAATACAGAGATTGGTGACAATGCATTTAAAAAGCTTAGCATAATTGTTATTAACTAATTTCTACTCTGCTAAAATAATGTGAAATTACAAAAAAAAATTTCAAAATATATTCTCTCATTTCAATACAATAAAGGATATTATGGTCTTAAATTAATCCATCTATATTACACATGAATCACCTTCCAAGATTGCTATACAACATTGCAGAAGCTGGGCAATTACTCTTAATCAGCGTATCCTTTAACTCCTAAAAAAATTGCAGGGGGAAAAAAGGAGTGATTAGCAGTAAATAGTGCTTCCAGACAGTTCCATAAAATTTTGAGTACTAACTCAACCTATTAAACTGTAAATGCAGGATGGCAGATGTATGCAGTTGAAATGGTTCCTGTTTGCTGTTTGTAATAAAGCAACATTTTTAAAATAAAATACAGTTTTAATAAAATTTCTTGTCTAGAATGTGACCTGGAGCAAGTAATTTTCAAGGACAGACACAGAAAAATAATCCATCCTCTGTCTTTTTTCTTTCTCTCAAGCTACACACCCAACTCCTCCATGCAAGCCTTAGCACAGTAAATACTCTATGTTTTGCAAAAAAAATAAAAACTCTTTTGTTTTGAAAACAAAAGGATGTGAAGCTGCAAGACAGATTGTGTGCTGTGTAAACATACATGGGCATTGGAGAATGGGCATTGGAGAATGATCTTACCAGATATTACTCTCAAAGCTTTTATTTGCAGCACAGAGTTTTTTCTACATATTTTAAATTCCCATGTAATTTATTTCTGGAAACAATTATAAAAAGTATGTCTGCAGGTCGACAATAATTATTGAGATCCCAAAAGCTGGATTTGGAACTTCAGTGCATTTCAGTGTATAAGCTGCTTTTTCTGTGTTTTAGAACCATTTTCTTTTTTTTTTTTCAGAATGATTTGGTTGTTTTTTCTTGTTGTTTGGAGGCTTTTTGTTGTTGCTGTTGGCATTTTTTTGTGAGTTTTGGGTTTTTAAAAAATTTTTTAAGGAAATACATCAGTCTGTGCTGCAGACCTAATTGCTTCTTTATTTAAGACTCACCGTCAGATTAAGAAATTTAAAGCATTTTGTGGTCTGCATTTAATCCATAAGGAGCATTAATAGCTAGAAAAACAAAGGAGTTTTGAATAAATGGCTGCTGTTTAAGTCAAACACAGTGTAAAATGTCCTTATATAGGTCCTTTCTTAAGGCTCACATTCAGATTCCAGAAACTCCTAAAATATTTTCAAGGCCACCAGCTCCCGTTATTATGCCATGTTTATGGTACCTTTTACTGGTTTAGCAGGTAAACCTGATTTCTTCAATAGCAGTGTAAAAGAATTTTCAATTGAATTATCAAAGCTAAACAAGTCATGTTAAGATCAGTGTGATTCAGTTCTAGGATTCCAAGCCAGTGGTTATCACTGTCTGGTTGTAGAGGTCTGAAATTTCAGAGATTTGTTGTCAACCGAACTAAAGGGCTGCATAAAACACTTTGCCAGATGCAAGTGTTAACAAAATGATAATCCCTCTCCATTTGCAGCCATGGCTTTTGTACCCTAGGTTCAGTTCAAAACAGCAAATGCAGCTTTTTCCTTTGTGAAAAAAGTCTAAAAAACACACTCTCTCAGACCCAGACATGGGAACATTAGTGGGAACAGTAGTATTAAACTGCATAATTCAACTTCCAAAAATGGTTCAGCCTGCCCAGCAACTGCAATGATCATCTGTATAAAAAAGATCTGTGTTCATATAATATAGCAGGAAAGAGTGTTGGGGTATCAGTTAGTTTGATGTGAAAGGCTTTTACATGCTTCTGGAGTAGAAATACAGGACTGGAAAGTCATTGACTGTACTTTTGGCTGTCTGTCAGAAAGCACTTATTTATCTCAGAGACTTTACTTCTTGTTTTGCTCAGTACAAAGAAGTCAAATTTTGTACCTCAGTACCTGATATCAAATTTTGGGTGTTTCAGTATTCCTTTATCCCTGCAGGATAAACTGCTGTATTGACAATAAAATGTGAATTAAAAGTAATTCAGAGTCAATGCCAGTTATTCAAACAATGTTGTCTCACTTATTTTACAGTGGATTTCATCCAGACTCCTCTTGTTTGCTAAATTTGTGAAGACTGTACAATAATGTTTTTTAAATGTTTGGTTAGTTAATGTCAGTTTGCTTCATTTTCTTAAAGGTGAATAAATTGTACGGACGTATAAACACAGTCTTTCAACTAAAATTTAATTTATTGATTTTTTTTTCTTTTTGCCAGCAAGATCCAATGCGTTGTCATTTCAATACTTATTGTTAGTTCTAAATTTTGCCAAATACAAGTTTTAGTTTGATTTAAAATTATGAACTATACTCTTGACATCCAAGTGAGATAAGTAAGATATAAACTGAAGTCAAATTTTGCTGGATCAGTGGAGTCAGTGTGATGTTCAACAGAAGTTTGAGGTTTGACATTCCTGAAATCAACTCTTTTTAAGATAGCATACACTCTTTGACGCAGTTCAATTTTTCAGTGTTTTCCTTGAAGCATTTCACTGACATGTTGCTGACATACACCTGTAGACACACATCTCTAAGGCTGCAGGATAACCTGAAGCAGTGAAATGCAGTTTGAGATTTTTGTTTTAGTTTGCACTGGAAGCCATACTATGGGCAGAACTTGTGGGGCTCCGAATGGGATCAAGGACAAGTGATGGATATGGAGTGTCAGGCTGTTTCTCTAGCTAAAGAAAAATATGTAGGTTTGTAGGCTATCACTGCTTCAGGCTCAAGAGCTCAACATAAAATCCTAGAACCATGGACTAGCCTGGGTTGGAAGGGACCTTTAAGATTATCTAGTTCCAACTGCCCTGACATTGCAGGGACACCCCTTGCACTAGACCAGGTTGCACAGAGCTCTGTCCAACCTGGCCTTGAATTCCCTTCAGCATGGTGTTGATGGACACAATATCTGATTTTACAGATTTCACAGATTATTTGGATTTGGAAGGGACCCACAAGGATCATGGAGTCCAAAATGTAAATGAATGGCCCATACAGGAGCTGAACCCTCAATCTTGGTGTTATTAGCAGTTTTGGTGTTGTGACCAGCCAAGCTAATCTTGGTGGATCTCATCAGCTGATTTATCTCATCCTTAGATGTTCCTTTTATGATATGAACTCTCATAAAACAGTGTGGGATACAAAACTTTATTCCCACCTAAAAGAACGCAAGATTTGAATGTTTTGAACTTCACAGCAGACCATCAGTCTCAAGAGACCCAGAGGAATTAGCTCATACCTGTGATCACTTGAGTGTGAGCGACCATGATCAGCAGGGAATCTGAATTGTTTATTCAAAGAAACAAACTGGTTTTATACACTTCTCAGGCACAGTATTTCCTTACATGGTAATTCTCACTACATGACCTATCCCATGTTGCCACATCAGCAACATGCTTTCTAAATGTCCTGCTACGGGGCGATTATGCTCTGTTCACTCCTCTGTCAGCTTCCAGCAGGCTCCCCTCCTGTTGGGGTCTGTGGTGGGACACCTTCTCCCCCAAGGTCAGGTGGACACAAGCCTCTCTGTGCTGCCATGTGTTTCTGCAGGAGCATCCCATAGCCCGTAGCCCAGCTCAATCCCATCTCTTCCTACGCTTAAGTTGTGAGAAATCCTCAATAAAATTAGTCTTATCACTGCCAGTAGAGAGGAATTTATAAAAATAGCTCATCTTTAGATATGACCTGTTGAAACCAAACAGGGTAATTTACAGTGATTTAAAACAGTGTGTTGGAACAAAAGCTGCTAAAGGAACCTTGGTGAATAGAAAAAACAGAGAACAGCAGCGAGAGCAAACAAGGCAAACTTTTCCCTTGGACTAGGCCAGCCCACTAATTTCTATCCTGGTGTGGAAATTACTTTCCATCTGCTGTTTTTTACAAATGTGTGATTGGGAAGGTAAGAGATCTTTCCATTCTCTTTCCTCACCTTTTCTTCTGCAGCCCTAGTGGCTGAAGAACCAGCTCTATGAAAGATGTGCATAAATTATATATATATATATGTATATATATATAATTTTACATATATAAATTTATATATAAAATAAATTATATATATAATAAAAATATAAAGAATATATAAATTATATATACTTCATTTATATATATGCAAATCTCCCACTTTGGTTTTCAGCCGTGAGGCTCCCACTGTGTTTAACCCAGTGCTGAAAGTAGAGTGGTAGAAAGCTCATGCATATCCAGATGCCCCATATTGCAAACTCAAGCAAAGTTTAGGCTTAGAAAAGAAAATCAGGAAAAGCATTTGGCAAATCAGTTCACTTTGTAAGTGAATTTTCTTAATCATACATTCCCCGCTTTCTCTACAACTGCACTATTTTTACCTAATTTGTAGAGTTTGGGAATTTGTAACCCTATCAAACTATTCCTAACAGTTAAAATACAGCATGCTGAGAACACCAACCTATGCATCATAGCAATGCAGCACAAATAAATTATCAAAATACATCTCTGCATCTAAATTTATAATCTCCACTTCTATATATATATAGGCATTCAGATTAAAAAAAATAAAAATACGACACAAAAATTGAATCATAAAGCTAGCTCACAATGATCTCTAAATTTAATTAAATCAGTGGTTTGTGAAAAGGCTATTTATTTTATGTAGTTACATTTTATCACTTTAACTGCAAGATAAACTGCCTTTTAAATTACAATGAAAAAGCTATTATTAAGTAGAATAATAAAGTTGATGCAATTTTTAAAACCTCAGCTTCCAAATATTTATTCCTATGGTTAATAGCTTTCTGTGTGTGCTGAGTTCAGCATTGAAATTATTTAAACTAAACAAACTGAGAAGCTATAAGTATGCAAGTACAAGAAACTAATTTAAAAATCCCCTAACTACTATGTTTTTTACTGTAGCTAAGCTATTATAATTTGTTCTTACAAATAAGAGAATAAAATGAAACTATGCAGTATAGTCTATTATAAAATCTTTTTCATTTTAGATGCACTTAAAAGGAAAAAGCACTAAACACTACTGATTGAATTGTAAACACATCAAAATGTATTGCTCTACGCTGCAGGATCATATTTCTGTGCCATTTATTCAAGGATCAGCATTATTCATTATTTAGGGTTTTCCCTTTTTTTGTAAAATATTAATTGGACAGTACAGAGATGCACTTGAGCAATGTGAAACTGTTTTATGACAAATCTGCAAAGACTGAATACATGAATTTTGACCCTGTCTTTGTTTCCTTCTCATAACCAAAAAGATGTACCATTATTGTGGCATGCTGGTGGTGGAGTGACTTAGATTGAGAACACAGAATTAAACCTATGTGCAATCCATTGTGAGGAAAATTTGGAATAGAAGGTGAACAAACTGGTTTAGTCTCTGCTTAAGACATTTATTCTGCAGAGCAAAAACTAGTGCAATGCAGCAATGATATCCCTCTGGCTTCCAAGGCAAAGGGATTGAGGGATTGAGGAAGTGGGCAAGCATGCTGGAAAGTAATATCCAAGACTTCCACATAATTTTTGGCCATTACAGTGATATCCTGTCAAGGTTTGATGTACCTGGATCACCTTCATGAAAGTTGTACAGATCTGGGCCTCCTACTAAAGCTCTGTTTTGACTCAGAAGAGGTTTCAACGTCAGGAAAAATCAAACTACTAATGTAATAATAAAATAGGTATTTTCCTGAGAGACAAGTTCATTATTTTTTTGTTTAGTCAGTGCTGGTCCTCTAGCAATCTCAACAGAATTTATGAATCCCATCTCACTGGAAGGACAGACAAACTTTTAGGGATTAATTATTGCAACTATGTCACATAAAATATGTGTGCATCTTGCTAGGTAGTTGTTAACACTATTAAACACAACAATTAGGGAAAGTCAGAAATCTCTGATAGTAATAAACTTCTAATAGATTCTCTCTTCTAATAAAATCTCTTATGAACTTTTAATAAGTCTCCTCTTCAATACCAGTAGGTGTTTGAAGTGGAGTCAAAGTCCAATTCCTAGCATTTTCTTTGAGTATCTTGTGTGAGGAATCCCCTTTAGCCTTGCTTTGTAATGAAAATTGTATGTTTAGAAAAAATATAAAATAGAAAAGAATGGTAGAGAAATGCTATTCAGTCTGTATTTGTTTACTCTTTGATTGACAAATATGTAACTATGGTATTAAACTCACCTAGACCTATTTATCTGTCAGTCTGTATGAACATATTATGAACAGAATGATCTGCATCTTTAATAAAGGTTATTCATGTGAGTAATGTTATACCAAACTTGGTGTGCTAGACTGGCATTCTCATCATTTCATGCTGATTTCCCACGGTTTCCCACTTTCCAAATGTTTCCTAGTGAATTTCTGTATTGCAGAGATGACTATTACTCCATATGCCATGACTCAGTGTGGGATACTATCATCTGCTGTTTAATTCCTTAGGAGGTGTGTTCCATGCTCCCTCCACCCAACACTCTGCCTGTTATTTCTCCATTTTTAAATGTCCTATGAAGATACATGGATTTTTTGCCCCTTCCCAGGGGCAGAGTTTTTTTCCCCATAAATATGATCTGGGGGGTGCATTTGTATTTTGTTGAAAGAGTGAGTGTAGAGCATTGTTTTTAAGCATGAGACAACATAAACTCCCTATTAATTGGTCAGGAGCTGTGGGGTGGGCAGGGAAGGGAGAGGAAAGGAAGCAAAAGGATGTAACTGGTCAGCCTTGTGAATACACAAAAGCAAACTTCATCCATATCTAGATCTAGCTCTCCAATTCCCCCCAAAAGAAAGATTTTTAGCATTAATTGTTTTTGATTGACAAAAGAAACCATGCTCCAGTGCACAGATCTGATAGTAGGAAGTGTCAGTCTCCTGCAATGCAATCACACTGCTTTGTTGGAGCTCCAGCAACACAACAGGGAATTTGAATTGATGTTGTGCTGGTTTATAGGTCTGGTATTTTTTGTTTGAGAATGTAAAAAATACTTGTTCTAAAGATGTTGCTTCTATATACATATCTTTATGTATATATATATAGATGTATACATTTGCACATTTTTTCAACTAACTGCTAGACAATTTTCTTCAGGAATACTGAGTCAGTCATGGTGTTCTCAAGACTATTTAAGTCATGCTTATGTTAAGCTGTGATACTGAAGGGAGAATTTGTTTAGTTGACAGTGCATGGACAAAGGAAAAAGACAAGAGACTAATCCAGGGACGAAGTAAGAAAAGGATACAGGGACTCAGTGAAGTACTGTGTGAGGACGCCATCATTGGTCTTTGTTCCTACAAGTATTATCAAGCAGGGGCTTATGATTAGCTCATGATATTATCTCAAAATATGGCAGAATGTCATGCACAGATTCTGGGCTTCATGTACATGTACTCATGCCCATGCTGTGCACAAGGACTTTGCCCCTTATGGGGTGAGTATAGATGCAGACCACTCCGTCCCTGAATAATTAGCATATCTCCCAGTCACCAGTGTATTCTGTCATGAGACCATTGGCATCTTTTTAACTTATCTTTAAAACATTAAGTGAGTACAGGATAGTAAAGAACTAGCTAAAATGGCGCACAAGCTCTGATGCTGTAGCAGAGATTTACAGGTTCAGGATGTGGTGAATCTTTTCCATGAGCAGTATTTTGGCTTCCTCAAACTTAATAGAGCCCTCCCCTGCTTGGCATTAATGCTGTCTGCCACTGTGAGAGTCTGTCTGAATTTTCCCTCATCTGCCTCACGATTGTCATTGGGGGACCACTAAAGAGAAACCCCCCCCTATCTGGAATCTCTGGCTCTGAAGGAGAAAGTCACACGTCAAAGGCCCTGAGACCTGAAAGGACAGTGTTAAGCTATTTGTTTTCATAAGTGTGTTTGCTGTATGCTAAGAAGGGGCACCATGCCCTGTTTCCCTTTCAATAGCCTCGGAAGCTGTCCCACCTCTCAGCCCAGCTGGAGTTCTCCTGAGTTTCGGGTGGTCTCCCACAGAAGACCCTCATCTGGTTTACAGCCACCGTGACAGACAGACTGAGATGTAAGAAGCCTCTCCATCAAGGACTGAGACATGACTGGAAACCCCCAACGCAGGGGAGCTGCGTGGGGGAGGCAAGCTGACCAAAGCGAGATGTTTGCCTGCAGGTTGTGACCAATGGACCACGAAAACAATGGCTCTCATTTACTGCTGAGAACATGGACTACCTGTTAGATCTATCAAGCTCATTTACTGCTGAGAACACGGACTACCTGTTACATCTAGTCCCTATTGTATCTGTTTCCCTGCCCTCACAATGTTCAATAATAAAAACCTCTGAGTTAGCCAGAGACTCTGAGATCTCCCCAGCGTAACAGGCGGATCCTCGACTGTGAATCCTGGACCAAAGGACTTCGTCTCTGCGTTGGTAGCTATATCCCCCTCTCTTCTCTCTCTTTCTCTATCTTTTTCTCTCCCTTAATCCCTCTATCGCATTTTTACTGTGGTTATTTCAATAAAACTGCATTTGTTTTGATTATTACTGCAAACCCCCTTGTACCATGTCGGTTTTTCCACCCTGAGATCACTCCTACAAACCATCAGGCCATCCATTCGCTAGGACGGACCCTGACAGCCACCCACGTTAGAAAGTCACATGCAAGAACAATTCTCATTTTCTGTGCCAATGAAATTAAATGGCTCCCCTCAACACTACCTTGCTTTGAGTGGTGTAATGCATGTGTTGTTACACACAATTTCTTCTGTATCGTTGTCTGTTTAAGAGATCTAGCTACGTGGATCTTTCATCATATAGATTTGAACATCAGACCAAATTTATCGCTCAAATGAGTTCATAGAGAATTCAGAAATAGATGGATACTTGTCTTTAGTTTTCATCTCTGAGAATACTAGCACAGAGAGTTCACCAGTTGCACTCCAGAACAAAAAAATGTAAATAAGCTCCAATCAATTACCTGCTGAATAATGTAACACAAAGAAAAGCTTTTTGAGCTAGGCACTGGAAATTGAACACTGTGATTTTATACAGGATCCATGCCAAGGTCTCTGCTGAGATGGGATGAGTTTTTTGGCAACCAGTTAGGAAAAGGAGGAAAAGCTGATTATTTTTATTGAATTTTACTTTTGTATTCATGTGGCTGAGAAGACTCTTCCACTCGTCCCCTTTGCTATTGCACTGTGCTGTTAGATGTAAGCTCACATACAAGTTTTGTTTTAAAATAAATGGATATGGCTTTTGTAATTAAATACTGATGGATTTATAAATGTCTTAAAAGAGTTTTCATATCCCATGTCAATTTGATTAAAAACCATCAGAGTCTGTACAAAGAGTTTCAAAAAAGCCAAACCTGTTACAAAATGCTCTTTGCCAAAATGGGACTGAGTATTTAAAAGAAGTTGTTTATGGGAAATATTTGGTTGTTTATGAACAATATTTGATTTCTTGCAGAAGCACAAGAAGAGTTTGAGAGGATGTAGGTCTGTAGTGGAATAGAAACTGCTGTGGGACACCGGGAAAAGGTCACGAATTTCAACTCCTTCAAAGAGTTGTATTTTCAGGATATGTGAAATGAATTCTGGAAAGATACAATTTAGCTAATAATAAGAAAGAACTTGGATGTGATAAAAGTAATACTAGGGAGGAGAAGAAGACCTTGTTCTTGAGCATACTTGAGTTTAGCATCTTGCAATGTATTTTGAAAACAGCCGCATTTGGCTAACATGATTAGTGCAGATGGACCAGCAATAGCAAAACCATTGCTGTGCATAATTGGAGGTAATTTGGGGATCTGTTCTTCATGTCAAGCCAGGGTTTGGAAGCAGATAACTCACAGATGTCAGTGTAGGAGAGGCAGCACACTGACAGTGACCACTGGTGTATGTATATGTTATAATGATTTAGTGGAACCACTTCACTGTTCACGCGCTTTCTGCCCAAGTTCGCTTTGCTCCTGTACCTTGCTGGTCCCCTACCCCCAAAATTATGGCTATGACTGACATAATTTCCAGTTCCTGTGGGTGAAAACTTGGACCAGGATTGTGTTATGCTTGATTCTACTCTTATGTAAACTTCTAGACTGTAATCTGAATATTATAAAATGGATTTTTTTGGATTCAGTTCTGTTCAGCCTGGAGCCCAGGAGCCTGAGGAGACACTTCACTGCACTTACAGCTTCCTCATGAGGGGAACAGGAGAAGCAGATACTGATCTCTGCCCTGTGGTGGCCAGTGCCAGGAGCCAAGGGAATGGCTTGAAGTTGTGTCAGCGGAGGTTTAGATTGGATATCAGGAAAAGTTTCTTCACTTAGAGGGTGGTTTGGCACTGGAACATGTTCCTTAGGGAAATGGTCCCAGCCTCAAGTCTTTCAGAGCTCACAAAACTTTTGGACAACTCTCTTGAGGACACAGTGTAATTGTTGGGGTGTTCTGTAAGGGGCCAGGGGTTGGATTTCGATTATGCCTTTGGGTCTCTTCCAACTCAGGATTATTCTGTGATTCTGTGCCTCTCCATGGAGCCTTCCCTTGTCCAGGCTGATCAGTCCCAACTGTCTCAACATGTTCCCATAGGAGAACTGCTGCCCACAGGGCTTTGGATGCAGCCCAGGGTAAGTTTGACTTTGCAGGGCTGCTGGCAGACATAGCAGCAGTCATGTTGAACTTCTGTCCTGGGGTGACTTTACGATGCTTGTATCCCCATTCATCACTTTAGCCCAGAAGTAAATTTTGGACCTTTAAGATTGGTTCTGAGAGTGAAAGGGCAGGGGGAGGGAGAGAGAAAAGAAATGCACAGTTTGTTTTCACAAACTGCACTCACTCCTCCACATTCTTTTTCTCCTGGACTGTGGTGTCTGCAGAATGGACAGACAGTGGGACAGAGCTCTCCTTTTGCTTTCAGTTAGTTTTTAGCTTACTGAGACAGAGAAGTTCACTGGACTGTGTTTTTTCTTTTTCTTTGGACCTGTTTAAACCTGCTCTGGACTGAACACCCAGCAGAGCACCAGCAGCTCCCACCTGTGGCCCACCAGGCCAGGCCTGGGCTGCAGCAATTCCAGCACCAGAGGAACTGATAAGAGACTGAGTGAGCTGAGCTACAGCCCACAAAAGAACTGCCTGGGTTTATCATCTCTTCAGAGCAGTGAGAGGTTTTATTGTTTAACATTGTTCAATTTTTGTGCTGGTGAAAGCTTTGCCTGTTAAATAAACAGGTTTTTCCATTTTTCTCCAAGGAAATCTTTTCCCGAACTGGGGGAGAGGCTGCTTGAATCTGCTTTCTAGAGGAGCCCCCTCAGAGGTTTTCTCCTAAATTTGTCCTAAACCAGGACAACTTCCAATCCACCAACCCTGCCAAGTCCTCCTCCTAAGGGCTGCTCTGGATCCTTTCTCCATCCAGCCTCTATTTGTGCTTGGCATTGCCCTGACCAGGGTGCAGCACCTTGCCCTTTGCCTTGTTGGACCTCATGAGTTTTGTACAAGTCCATCTCTGCAGCCTGTCCAGGTCCCTTTGGATCCATCCCTTCCCTCCAGAGTGTGGCAATATCACAAAGCTCAGCGTTGGCTGCAAGCATGCTGAGGGCACGCTCGGTCCCACTGCTTTTTACCGTTCTGTTTATGTTAGAGCTCTCACAACTCACCTTGACAAGGTCACTGCTTTGTGCTGGAACATGTAGGGAATTCAAGATGTTAGAGAGACTTTGTCTTGTGCTTTTGGACAAATCCTCTGATTAGTACAAGGGATCAGACCAAGGTACAGTTCAAACGGTACATTTCAGTCAGTACAAAAAAAACCCCAAAAAGCAAACCAAACCCCCAAACTAAAACTGGCAGGCACTATGCCTTGAGTTAGTATGGCAAGACAAGAATATTGAGGATTAACAATCCATGTTAACCATTTGGTGTTGAGCAATTACAAAGGAATGTAATCTCTGAGAACAAAAATATCTTAGAGGCATATTATAATTATTGTTTGTTGATGAAATAAAAAAATAGTAGTGGTGCAGTTGTGGGAATAGTATGATACACTTTGGAAAACAAAGTATTTGCTAATTGGATGATAAAGTTATGCAATATGTTACAGTGGTGAATTGGACTGTGTGTGGGTTGTGTGATCAGATATATTTGATCTATTTAATCAGGTATTGGTCGAGCTTTTTGCATGACAGGAATTTTGATAAGGTAGTTCTGAGGTGGCTCAATGTGGAAATGAGGTAGATTAATGCTTGCTTTAATAAAGTGTTTCTCGGTGTAGCTGCATAAATTATGTAAATGAGAAAAAGATATGTTTGGAGTAAACTCTGGGAAAACATTACCCAAGATAATATCCCACACTATTTTTTAGTCACGTTGTTTTACCAAGCCAAGGATATTCTAAAAAAAAAGCATCATTAATTTTGGCTTTATGGAAATTGATTTTTGCCTCTAGTAAAAGATTAAATTTGTATACTAATTTCTTCTTAGGCAAATTTGACTTTTCTACGATAGATTAAAATCTGTCTGGCCATGTAAGATTCCAAAACATAGTAGTAATTAATTGAATTTCCTCTACCTCTTATTTAACCTAATGGTCATCATGGGAAATATATTTTTATTGATCATAGTAATGACAGAGAATTGCCTTTTGATGTGTCCTAACCTGGTTGTTGTAAGGTGGTACATTATGGTATCCATATATCATGGTGTCCTGCATTATTGTTTTCCTTTCCAGGACAGTGGCTAAAGCATTTTAATTATTATTTAAACTTGGCAGGTTTTTGCCTAGGCATCTACTTTTATTTTTAGATAGCATGCTGTCTCCATTTGTGTTTATCATTCATGTGTATTTGTTCCAATTTCTATCATCCTTAAATATAAAAGACAATTTTTTTGGCTTCTCTATCAGTAATTCTCTATGAAAATAATAGTTTTCTAGAGCATGCCACAGCAGGACTTTCCTCCTTCTAGTTATGCAACACCAAAGGGAAAACCTCCTACTGGTTAATTTATGTATAAAAACTGCTTCAGTTTACATGTTAAGTGATGCTTTGGCACTTAAGGCTAAATTAATACTAATAATGTTTGTGTAACTATTGACAATTGTTGTGACCTCTGGTTGAGTCTTTAAAGAGACACATATGTTTAATTATCAGCAGTAGATTTCATTTATCCGTAATTACCACCAAGAATAAATTATAAGCTAGTGGGGAGAAAACAGGAGAACAGAACTAATGACATTTGCCCTCCTTCAGCAGATGAAAAAACAGAATAAGGGTTAACATTAGGTGGTGACCCAGCTGCACTTTCAAAGGAATTTAATTTTTTTAAGTGTGGGAAAAATATCAACCCAGAAACTGAAGTAAAATTTTTCCCTTACTCAATGTAATCAGTGAAATCCTTAGTGAACTGGGTAGCAAAAATAATTATCTCATCTCATATAGGTCAGTGCCAACTTATACTGAAGCAAAGCTCAGTTTTGATAAATATTTTCTAGGTGAAGATGGGAAACTACTCTAGTTCATACAGACAAGAGAAAAAACCTCTGTATTATAGTGAAAGATCAATAAGCAGAGAGAAATTTGTCATGACAGTGGTTACTCTTGGAATATTATCATATCTCAGTGAAATTCATATGAAAATTCAGTAAATTTGAGGTACACCTTTCTTGGAAGATTGCTATGACTACTTTTTTTCCCAGAAAATTATGATTATGGTTTATGGAGAACCTTTTCCATCAAGAAATTTTACAATTTATGTAAAACTCCTTCATTCCTCCACTCCTCAGTAACATTCTTAGCAAAAATCTGCTTCCTGATTTTGCATACCTCTCATTAAAATACAAAAAATAAATCTTGAGAATCTATATACAGTATATAAGACAGATAGTCTCGGAAGCAAAGCACAATAGTCATTACTCTGATCTTCTGCTATCCATACTCCCCATTCTTGCTTAATCCCACGCTGAGGACAGGAAAATCTCTGTAGGAGGACCTAGGCTGCCATCACCTTTGAAAAAGGCAAGCATTGTGGATGCTGTTGCCTATAGTTATCCTGAGGAGCAATTCTCATTCCATCACACCTTGAATTCCTACTAGCCACTTGACCAGGTTTCCTAATTAATCCAGAGAGTTATCCACAAAAAGTGTATTTCTATCCCTATTATCCAGTAATGCAGGCACTGGCTTTCAAGAAAATAGATCTAACCCAGTAACATCAAATATCTCTAAAACAAAAAATGCATGAAAATACAATGGCCTTGCAGCCTTCATATATTTCAAATAAGCATTTTTCTTAAAGCAGCACCATGGTTTTAGCAATTTCTTGTAAAGTCATTGATTTTATGTTGCTCCAGGGAAGGTGCAATTTATTACTGTTAATAATGTTTCTGTGATTACCTGAAATGTTCCTTGTTGCCACTAATTAATTAACTCATCAGAAAGCATCCTTCTTTTTAGAATAGATGATGAGGGGTTTTTATAATGTCTATCTGACATCTCTAGTTGTCATGTGAAACAAGATCTGGGATGTGAATATTCTGAAAATTACTTTTGCATAATTCTCCTGTAAATGTCAGGTTGAAGTCAGTCTCAGCACAGTCAGGTGTTGAGGAAATTACTTTTTCAGTCTTTTCAGCTTCTGCTTCTGCACTGGGGCCTTAGTGACTGGGTTAGTGATATTGTATTTGGTTAAGGGTTGAATTTTGTGACATGCCATTGGAAAAAAATCAAAGGTTTTTAGGCTGAAGTGGCATGTTTATGGAGAAGGTTTTTTCTACATACCTAAGCAAGCTCCTCATAAGGGAGAAGCCCACAATGTTGTCACCCAGCAATTGCCAAGCACTGGGACAATATTAATTTGACAATTCAGTGTTGGTCACAGGCATGTACAGCACTCTTGCAATTCAGTGATGCTTCTGTGAGAAATCAGCTCACTGGTGAGTCCCAGTGCTGGATTTGTTTACTGCTGGCTCTGTGGTGATTGCTGTAGACATGGCTCTGAGCAGCAACCATGGAAAGGGCACAGAGCAGTGAGGAAACAAAACCCTGGAGCTAATCATTCCTGTTGGCATCCTCGAGGTTTCAACTGGATATGAGGGCTCATCTTCTGTATCCACGGTTAGTACTGGAAGCATTATTGGGCTTTCAAGATACTACCTGGGATAACTTCTAGGGCTTTTTGTTCTTCCAGTTGATTTCCAATGCTTTCATAGGCAGCTCTACTTTTCAAAAATTTGCTCCTGGTCTTGTCCCAATGTTCTCTTTTCTCTTCTCCCCTCTTTCTTTGCCTGTGTGTCTGGTGCTGCTCCACAGCTTTTGTGCTGACACAATATGTGCCACACTACTCTTCAATTGTGTACTGAAGACCATATCCATACTCATAAAGGATCTCAGAAAGACAGTAGCCCAAATTAGTCAAAGCCCAGGTAACATCCTGTTGGGCTACTCCCAGGCCATTATAGGGACCACCAGCCCATCAGGACCTGTCTGGAATTCACAGGGACAGGTGGGAAAACAAGGCTACAACTCCTAAGAACAATCAGCTTTTCCAGGCTCCTATGGGTGCTCTCTCAACTGAGAGATCAATCTCAGTGTCCAGGCATGAAAGCCATCACAGTGTGTCATAGGGAGCAGTCTTGGAAAATATCTTTCATGATAAGAGGAGTTGCTGCTCTGGGGTGGGAACATTGTAGGATGCAGGGGAAAAGGAGCTTGAGACCACACAGGATTTATAGGGTGTTTAGGGCAGGAATCAATGGTAAGAAAAGGAAGGTGTTTGAGTGATTTTGGGAGGAACAGGAGTGAGAAAACGAGAGAAATTAAGGGATTAGAAGAGATGGTCTCACATAGTTTGGTCTGCACTCTTGTCTGGCCTTACCCTGTGTCCCTGTGTCTGATCACCTATCTGTCTCCCTTATAATTTTTTTTCCCAGCTCTTCCCTGGGAAGGAGGGAAGAGCTGGGAAAAAAAGGAGGTCCCTCTTCTTTGTGTGCAGCGGTATCTGTGTGCAACAACTAGAGCATGGGGTGGAGGGCCCATGTGTCCATAGTGCCAGGGACTGGAATGAGTGTAAGGCTCTGAGCATATGTGTGAGCAACAGTAAAAATCGAGGCAGTTGATGAGTTGGTGAGTAGAGATGACCCAGGAGCAAGATGTGGAGCAAGTCTCCATGTCTCACTCCAGCTGTGAAAGCATCTGGATGCCTCTAGGGGCAAAAGCATGGAGGGGATTAGCTGTTGGGACCTGGAAAATCCTGGCTCAACTCTATGTGTGATAAGTGTCTGCCAGCAAAGGGTGTAGGGCTGCAGCTTTGGGGACTCATCGAATGGAACCATAGAGTGGCCTGTGTTGGAAGGGACCTTAAAGATCATCTCTTTGTCATGGGCAGGGGCCCCTTTCACTAGACCAGGTTGTTCCAAGCCCCATCCCACCTGGCCTCAAATATGTCCAGATGCCAGCATCTTTTGAGCTTGGGATCCATCTGGAAACCTGGAACCACTGCAGCCTGGTGTCAACCCAGCTGTGGTAAGAGTGAAGCCCACCAGATCTGGCAATTTTTAATGTTATGTCTAAGTAAATATATTGAAAACATGGTCATTACAACAGGTGACTCCATTTTAATTTTAAATGTCTAGGTCAATACGGTCAGGTACTGCTCATCCATCTTGCCAGACCAAAATGCTTGTACAGAGTAAAAAGTACTGATGGATTTTAACTTATCTTACTGTGTAAATGGGTTCTGGTTTCCTTCTTATGCTGACTGCTGAAAGGAGAATTTCTGAACAAAAGAAACTTAATTCAGGAAAACAGTACTGTAAAAATTGAAATTTGCTCATTGTAAAGTATAAAATGAGGATTCCTAGAGAGATAAAAAAGTACTTGAGAATAATTTGACTAATCAGTGAGCCATTGAAAGTAGAGCCCTGCACTTTAGTGTTCTTATGGGTTTTGTGCATATTTATGTATTTTAATTGGAAAAAAATACAGATTTTTGCCACCTGGTGTTTTTACATGCTGCTTAGCTGTGGTATATGAATAGATTGCAATTTATGAAATAATAATCTAAATAATAACATAGCTTTTAATTCAGTATTATTGTGAAAAAAGATTGACACAACTTGAATGTTCTCAGTGTATTCCTGCCCACCTTTCTCCCTGAGTTATTAATCTCCATATAAAAATGATGTTGAATTACTGCTTGCAAATGAGGAGTCAACTGTGTAGGCCATGGTGCTTTTACTTGATAACAGTGGTCTCTCTAGTCTGCCAAGCAAAGACATAGCAAGATCCAACAGCTGGAAGTTTAAGTCACCAAAGTCCAAACTGGAAAGACAGTGAAAACTACTGGCCATGAGGGCAAACAACTGTTGAAACAGATTACTCAGAGACATGGTAAATCTTTCATGTTCTTTTTTCTGTCATTCTTAGGAATATCACCAGATTTGTCAGATATTGAAATTATATAAAGGTGGTTTATATCTATTCAATGATTAAGATGGAGCGAGTTCAGGAGAAGAAACTGTAAGTGATGTCTACCTTTGCCTAAAATGTCTAAAATAAATAAAATTCAGGTTAAAAATCTCAGTGCGCCAGCGGGTTACATTGCCACTGTAATTGGCTTAAGTAAATTCTCATATGGTTTGAAGAGGCATATTTTTGGTCACTGATTTCACCTAGAAAAAGCATGTGACTGGTATATTTATCCATCACTATTATCAGTTCTGGCAGAGCAGTGACTTCCATGCCATGGGCTAGATTGTGAAAGGCCTGCTGGAGTTCACAGCAGGGACTTGGTCTTTAGTACACCTTGGCCAAGTTAAAGGCTTGTTCAGTTCCCATGGGACTCAGGGGCACACAGTTGGTGTTAAATAGTCCAGCCCTTGAAGCAGAGCAGTTAATTCTACCAGAAATGGCAGAGCTTACTTTTCAGGAGGATGTGATGATGGGTACCTTGCAGGTGAAGTATAGAGCTGTAGAACCTAGAAGAATTTTTAAAGCATTTTTGTATCTGTTCAGTGCCCCCAAACGAGTTTGTTACATTTGTAAATGTTTAATATATTTCTTGAGTGATTTTCTCAGAACAAAACAAGAACCACCTATAGTGATAAAGTTCTTCTTACTGCAGTTAATAACAATGACTATTATAAAATGAGCACAGAGCTGGGGAGTGTTTTTTCACTAAAATGAAGCACAAGAAAAAAAATAAAAGCATGTAGAATGCTTGTCAGAAATGGATGACAGAGAAACTGTTATCTGTGAGGAAGAAAGAATTCAGTTAAATTACATGCTTGAAAACACATGGCTAATAGATGGGGGAGAGATACATCAGTTACATTAATGTGGATCAATAACTGATCTTTGCAGAGAGGCATAAGAGACAAGTGTATGTCATTAATGAGAAGGAATTAAATACAGTCAAGAAGTCAAAAGCATGCATCATCAAAAATGAAGAGGGAGACTGAGTCAAATTT
>VZSJ01001654.1:23608-69838 GCA_013398405.1 Pheucticus melanocephalus | reverse complement strand
TTCCTTCCTTCCTTCCTCCCTCCCTCCCTCCCTCCCTCCCTCCCTTTGCCTCTTTTACTATTAAATTAAATATATCAGGTTATTTTGACACCAACATCCAACCATGTCTGGTTTTAATCATGTTTTTTGTGTATATTTCAAACCTTTTTGCGTTCGATCCATTTTATTCACAGAGGCTTAGTTATCCTTGGTTTCCTGTGTTTAAACCAGTTCCTAACATCAGCAAAAATCATGTTTAGTAAAAAATGTGTGTAGACACAAAATCTTCTAATGAGCATGTCAGGTTGTATAGCACATACATGCATTACTAACTTTTCTGAGATGAGAAGTGTAGCAGAGGTGGGCAGCAAAGGCACTGCACTGTTTTTTCATTCCAGGAGTACCTGAAATGAAAGCTATTTCAGCATTTCTGCTGTTACTTTACACATTTTGATCATTGCTGAAAATTGCTGGATGCTGGAGGAGCACCCTACTGTGTATATTACAACTTCCTGTGAATTCCAGAAGGAGCTTTTCCTGTAAGCATAGTAGGAGAAATCTCACAGCAGACATCTCTTACTCTCTCCTGCTTTAGAAGTCAGACTGGGAGAGGAAATATTGCTGGGGAAGAAGGGATGGGATAAGGATAAGCTGGTTATGAAGCTCAAACTGTCCAATGTTCCTGGGGAGCTTTCATAATTGCTGTTCCATGTTTTGCAGTTGACTGTATTTTATCATCGCATCATATGTGATAGGTAGGACCAGAAAATAAACTACTTAACCTGAGTGTTTGATAAGATGCATGGTAAGTACTGGTTTGGTTTTTTTCCTTTTCCTAATCTATACACAAAGTTGAGATCCTCTGTGCAGTAAATAATTGAGTGTACCTTGCCCTTGAATCTTCTTAAACCACTGTCACATTTACTACCCACTTTGTAAAATTACTATTTTATATCAAGAAACATAGTGCTACTTCTCTCTTAAAAGTGAAGTGTGTCACTCCACCAGCAACAAGAAAGTGTTCTGGGGTACTGCCATGCTTCAACCAGGACCATGAATGATGTCTACACAAAGAGAAATGTTTGCTGTTGACAAGTGACTCACCTATTAAGACCATTTTGAGAACTAAAGCTTATGCAAAAATACATTTGAGGGCTTTTCAATTTAAATTTCCATGGATTTCTAAGTGTATCTTAAATTTTTTCAGGTTCTAGCTCTCAGAATGAAAAATTTAGATTTTTTTTTATTACCATGAAAAGATAATACCCTAAAATGATATTGTACTTTTGGATATTGTACCAAATGTGTTATGTATTGATGAATAATCATTGTAATATCTACTAGTTTAAAGAAATACAAAGGGAATACTTTCTTCCTTTTAAACTCTAACTACAAATATCTGAGAACTCTGTCAGTCAGAGATAGACTAAAAATAGTGGATATGAACAAACACATTTTATCCTGACAGGTAGTCTCTCTGCTGAAAAATAAAAGTTTCAACTGACTGAGAATTTACAGGTTTTTCACTGAATAAGCCATTAGTGTTTTTTACCATTGATCATAGCATTTCCCAAAATTATTTGTGGTTACTGCTTACCCCTGAGCATGGAGGATCCACATTTCATTCAAAATGTGAACATGACAACATACAGCTGAATTTACAACGTGTACCTGTGATGGCAAAATTTTGCCCTGCATTAGGAAGTTACTCATGGAAGGCCACTGGCTTACTCTTCAAAATGGGTTAAAGTGTCACATTGAGACTTTCTACTGGTGTCTGTTGCCTTTAGTCAGCAATAATGGACTTGTATTATTTTCTTTTTGCAATGGTGACACTAAAAAAGTAATTTTGCTGGGTGAAGTGAGGAGCATTATACAAGTTCTCAGGAGGTTCCTACTCTGGTAGGACTCTCTGCTGCATTTATTGTTGTATTAAAAACTTTGTTTGAACAAGATATAGGTTTGATTAGAGGGATGAAGCACCTCTGCTGTAAGGAAAGGCTGAGAGAATTGGGATTGTACAGTCTGGAGAAGAGAAGCTTCAGGGTGACATAACTGTGGCCTTCCAGTACCTGAAGGGAGCCTACAGGAAAGAGGGAGAGAGACTACGGGAAAGATGGAGAGATACTGTTACAAGGGTCTGGAGTGACAGGGCAAGGGGGGATGGCTTCAAACTGAAAGACAGTAAGATTAGGCTGGGTGCTAGTGTGGTAAATAGGTATGATTTGTGCTGATAAAAATTGAAACAGTAATCAATATTGATACAGTAATTAATATTTGGGAATAATAAAACAGTTAAAAGTTGTAATGCCAAAGAAGAAAAGGAGAGGAGGGGCTCCACCCCCCCCCAGCAGATGTTTTCAAGGACCACAGGAAAAGGCCGAAGATGCAGTTGCTAAAAATGAACAAAAACCTGGTTGGGTCCCAGAAAATGCTAATTATAAGGGATTTATTGCCTTGATATGTAGATGTAGTGGTAGGTTAGTCTTGGCTTACTGGCTTGGTGCGCATGTGTAACCCAAAGGTGAATTAAAGGACACAGAGGAAGACTACGGGATCTTCATCCAAAATGACCCCCAAAGACTTGTGTGACCACCAAACCGAGTGGTGGCGCATGCGCGGTAAAGGTGGTAATGAGGGCGGAGATGGAGAGATGATGAACCGAAAATGGGAGGAGATGGCATTGACACCTGGCATATAAGGGGTAATTTCCACTTGGCAAGCTCGTACGTGATGTGGCACGGGTCTGTGAGCCCTGCACTCCGTACCCCACGGTTATCTTTTGCTTATGTGCTATCACTGGAACCAAATTATCCCTTATTTTAATCAAATTATATGGTATCCAATTTTGTATTTTTTTATTCAATTAAAAATTGCTGCTACCTTTAATATTGTTTGGGGGTTTTTTTATGAAGGGATAATTGGGCAAACATAACACTAGGAAGAAATTCTTTACTGAAAGGGTGGTTCTTTACTCAATGAGGTTGTCCAGGGAAGCTGTGGGTGCTGCATTCCTGGAAGAGTTCAAGGCCAGTTTGGATGGATTTCTGAGCAACCTGGTTTAGTAGAAGGTTCCCACCCATGGCAGGTGGTCTTTAAAGTTCCTCCCAACCCAGACAATTCTATGATTCTATAATTTACATGAGGCATGTGCTGAAATCCCCTGTAGCCTTATAATTTGAGGAAGCCCCAGAACAAGAAAGATGAGAGATCATGTTTTGTCCAAAAGTGGAGATAACAGGTCTGAACTTCTAAATCTAGATGAACACCAGAAGCCTCAAGTTACTGGATAAAAACAAGTATAGTCTACCTCCCATCTGATGATAAAGTATCACCTTACTTTTCATTGGGTATATTTTCTCCAAACTGAAATGTCTAAAATAAAATAAAAACTAAACCATTTCCCTTCCCGCCCCCCACCAATATATGCATTCTTTGGGGAAAAAAAAATAAAAAAGTTTAGAACAGATAAATCAAATTGGATTTGTTTTAACTTTTTTCTTCTCTCAGTTTGATAGTTGAACTAGCAAAAGGAAAAGTAATTTTATTGTATGGTGGTAAAAGTTAGACTTTCCTTGACCTTCAAGGCGTGTATTCCCTTTCCATCTAGAATAACTAATGTTTTGTCATTTTCTTCCACAGAAATAATAATAGCAATTGCAAGGGTTATAAAGTTGCAGTAGCAGCAGCAATAATTCTTTCCCTGTGAAAAACCAATACAAGGCAGATGAGAAGCCTTGTAGTACTTTCCCTGTCCATAGCTAATTTGGAATAGATGGGCTGCTAAGCAGGCTGGAATCACTCCCCACTTCCCTTCTCCCTCACCAGCACCTTGGCTAGAAACTGCACTGTGAACGTGCTCCAAGGGGTGAAATTAGAGATACCCTGCAAAAAGCAGGTTCTGTATCAGGCTTGGTTCCTCATCAAAGTGCTGAACTGGAAAAAAAAAAAGAAGGCAGCGCTAGAATTTTTGGCTGTTTTCTCTCATTTTCATACTTGTTACCTGGGATCAGAGACCAATCCCCACCTGGCTATAGCCTCCTTTCAGGCAGCTGTAGAGAGTAAAAAGGTCCACCCTGAGCCTCCTTTTTCCAGGCTTAACACCCCCAGATCCCTCAGCTGCTCCTCATGAGGTTTGTGCTCCAGACCTTCCTCAATACATTCCAGAACCTGAGCTGAAGAGCCCATAACTGGACACAGGATTTGAGGTGTGGCCTCACCAGTGCCCAGCACAGGGGGACAATCACTGCCCTGGACCTATTGCTGATCCAGGCCAGGATGCCACAGGCCTTCTTGGCCACCTGAGCACACTGCTGGCTCACATTCAGGTGACTGTTAACCAACAATCCCACACACTTCTCCGAGGATTCCAACGTGGCTGATTTCAGCAGGTAAATGCAATGGAAATGTAACTATCACAGGCAATGTGTTCACATTGTACTTTTAGTCTGCTTTAAAAATTATTTGGTGAAACTAACAGGCCCTACTAACACCGTTTGTTGTTGAATTAGTTTCCTATTTTGGATAGGTGTCTTCCCTACAGCTTGCTCATGTTGTATTACCTCAGGGGCTCTAGTACCAACAAACCGACTTAATAAAATGAAGCAAGTTTTATTTCCTTTTCACCCTTTGCTGGAATGTGTTGCTTGCCATTTTAAGCTATTTTAAATTTCTTTTTATTATGAAAATCTGAAAATTATGGTTTACACACTTTCATAAAAATGACTGGTTTTTTTGTTAATTTTTAACATTAGTTAATACTTATAAGACTTTGAGGTATTCTGTATCCCCCTGTTCATCCTAACTTTATGATTGTAACTTATTCTTGTAAGAAATATTTTCTACTAAATAAAAAAATCTTGATCTTGTTTTGGATTTTGATCTAACTTGATTTGCTTTTAGATTTGTGAAGAAAATAGGCTTATCTTATCCTGTGCTAAACTTCTGGAAAAATATATACAATTCTTTAAAGATTTTTCAGTATAATTTTATGTAGTTTATCTTAAGCTTCATGAAGAAAATAATAGATACATTTACATCTACAGTTCTGTTGGCTGCAGAATCATAAAATTATAGAATGGTTTGAACTGGACAATGTGTTCCAGTGCCTCACCACTGTTATAGTGTTCATGATACATAATCTAAATCTACCCTCTTTTAGTTCAAAACCATTACCTCTTGTCCTGTCACCACATGTCTTTATAAGAAGTCCCTCTTCAGCTCTCTTATAACCCTAATTTAGGTATTGAAAGGCTCCTATGAGGTCTTCCCAGAGCCTTCTTATCTCCAGGCTGAACAATTCCAACTGTCTGAGCCTTGCATCATAGACAGGTGCTCCAGCTCTCTGATCATCTTCATGGTCCTCCCCTGGACTCCAAGAGGGCCACGTTCTTCTAATGCTGGGGGCCCCAGAAATGACTTTTTGGAAGCTGTTTATGAATATTGGAAGGGTGATTTCTTTCTCTGCTCAAGCATGTCTTGTTGCAGTGGGTTTTTTCAGTATGTCAAGATGATACCTCACTCTCTCACTTGCTTCAGCTGCTGCTTTGTTGGTTGTGCCTGCAGATTTTAGGCTTCCAAAAATTATCCAATAACATCATTTAAATAAGTTGCTGCTTTGAATATTGTTTGACTGGTGCTGGTTTGGATTCTAAATATAAAAGGAGTTGGAAAATACCTTTTCCTTTCTTTGTTTCTCAATATCTCTAATTTTGTCCAGTGTTGCTCTCAAGTATGTGCCTTGGAGAACTGATGCATCAGCCACCACCAGCGACAGGGCACTGCCAGGAATTTTGTCCAGCAAAGATCCCAGCAAGAAAAAGGGGTGTGAATCAAAGGGAACTTCCACACACAACAGCAGTAATTCAGTTAAGATGTGAACTCCATTACCAGAGTTAACTGCTTGAAAATGGAGGTTTCAAGGAGATCATCAGCTTCCTTAGGCAGCGATTTCAAGTGAGGTGACAAATCCCCTGAGCTATGTTATCCATGAAAATAGAACAATTTCCACAATAATGTGAAATGATGATGGATCAGCCAGTAAACTCATTTTTTATGTCACATAAGTGCTAAAGAATCTGAAAAAACTACTCCACAATAATGCCAGTACTATTTTTTTAGTGCTAATGAAAGACTCACAAAAGTAGTTTTAAAAAGAGGAAATATTTGTCTTACGGTGTGTTCAACACAGCCTCTTCATAGCCTTGGGTGAAGGCTATGAAGACTAATGTGAATCATTAAATAATAAAACCAAAAGATTTTATTAAAAGATTAATAATGGTGAGTTTTCTAAAACACATTTTAAAAACGCCATCGCTATTGAAAAATTTAGGGGTCAAAGTACAAATATTATGTGCATAAGTGTATAGCTGCTGACAATAGCTTTTAAAACACTGATTTTTCAGGCTACCATGATCAACTTGAAAATCTGCACAGAATTTTTTTTCCCCCCTAGAATAATACTTACATATAAAAGCATATAAAAATATCAGCAAGGGTGTTGGAAGCAGATAACTTTCACTTAGCCATCTAAATGCATTCTGACTTTAAATCAATTTTTTTTTGTGTTCTATGTCTACAGTTATCACTGGATCTATTCCTTACACTACATTGTACATTTCTTGAAAAAAAAAAAGAAAAACAAAAACCAAGAGGTGTTTTGCCCTTGGAGGTTTGAAATCCACCAATCCTCCAAAAGATGAAAGTGTGCATATAATGTGTGCTTTTTTAATTTTTTTAACCCGTCTTTTATGTACCTGTAATTGTTTTCCTTGAAAAACCTCAAGTGGGGTTTTTCTCAGGATCAATGGCCATGTGATTTGTTTGGAATAATTTTGCTTAACTTGACTTTGACTCAAAATACATTTAGAAAAACAATACTCTGTAAGAAAGCTCATTGAATTTAGAAGATGACACCTACACAATAATATATGTAACAATCCTAAAATAGGGATGAAACTGCAAAATATGTGAGATTTGACTATGACTTGGCTATATTTTCTTTGATTTGTTGGTTTAATTTGGAACAGTGGATAACTATATAGAACTAAACTACAGTAAAATCTGAGGGAAAAATGACTGAAAAGTGTGTGTAAAGGCTTACTTTGCTCACTTGGAGCAGCAAGGGACTACAGATATCCTTTTAGTTTCTCCTGGCTTTTTATTTTTCTGTTTCAATGTTGTATATTGGCTTTTACTCAGAGGGATTCTGAGCATCTTGTGTAGCTCTTACACATGCACCTGCAAATCTGTGAGTAAACAGTCAGACTGGTGAGTATGTACTTGTCAGCCTAGCTAATTATTAAAGCTTGGTAAATGCTTGCTCAAAAAATAACTTAGGACAATTTACTTACTTTTGAAGACGGCAAATTTCCATAGGATATTTGCAATTTACTGATTTTAAAAAAAATGAGAAATTCCTTTGAAATAAGGGATATATGCAAAAAATATCTTTTATACTGATCTGAAAATTTTTCATTGCCAATTTCCATTTTCTTTTTCATCTGAAAAGTTGATACAGTGAATTATTTTCAAGTGAAAATCATCAGAGAGAAAAATCATCACTACTCAATAAAACTCATCTAGCAGGAGTTTAATGATTTTTATTCCATTATAGCTACTCTGAACTTTCACAAAGTGAGGAGCACATCTACCCTCTTTTGTTATTTTCATTCTGCTATTTTTTAGAACATGATTAAAAGTACTTAGAATTTTTAATATGCATAATTTAAAGATTCCTTTTATCTTCTGGGAAACATAACTCTTCAGAACTCTTGTAATTAATCCTTATTTCATGAAACTTCTAAAATGGGTAAAAGTCACTAAATTGTTTGCCCCTCTCATGGAGCAATGTCTTTTTCTCTTGTTTCTAAGGTACTGGTGGTGCAAAAAGCCTGTGCATTCAGGAAAGAGAAAGAAAATTCCCTTCTCCTACAGAATGGGATGTTTAATCTCACCCTTCATGTAAATGAAAATATTGTTCCCATAATAAACCTCAAGGAAAAATAAATTATTGCAGAACAAAGTTCCAAGATTAAGATGTCATGTATTATTACTATAGATCATGTTAATTAAATGATAATTTGTTAAAAAATGCATATCCCAAGTGACCAAAATGTGCCATGGGTGTCAAAGAAAGCCAGTGCCAACAGCAGCCAAGGCCAAGCCCATCAGTGATGGTGGTAGCTCCTCTGGGATAACAGATTTAAGAGGGAAGGAAAACTGCTGGCACAGCAGCCAGACAAAGGAGTGAGAATATGTCAGAGAAACAGCCCTGCAGACAACAGGGAAGGAGAAGGGAGAAAAGTTCCTCCAGGTGCTCCAGATGCCAGAGCAGAAATTCACCTGCAGCCCATGGTAAGTTTTAGTTCACTGAAAGTCTCGTAAATGTTGCTGACAGTCCAAATCTGCCTGACTAAATGGAAGAAGATATCTGTGAATTACATGGTACCTTGGCTGAGTGATTGACTCAAGGGTAGCCAGCAAAGCTATGCCAAAACGGACTAGCAGCTGGAATCTTGCTCATTAGATGCCTTGTTAATATTTTGGTATGTGATTGTGTGCCTATGTAAGCCCAAACACACCAAAATACTTCATTAGGTTTTGTGTTTCAGATTAAAATAAAAAATCCTGTTTCTTCTGTACATTTTAGTTCTCAAGAAAGCCTTAAAAAAAAAAAGGAAAGCATAATTTTATATAATTAACATTTTAATTTTTAAACTTTGTGTAATAGCCTGTCCTTATTTTCAGCCCTCTTATTTTTGTAATTCTACAGTCTGCACACCCTGATGTTCTTTGATTGTAAGTTGGGTTATTTTTAATTTAGTGTTAAGAGCACTACTATTTTTTTTCCCAAATTGTTATATTTCAGAAAGGCACTATTCTGCTTTCTTTGAGATTGTGTTACACAATATGTTTTTAGGCAAAATATTTTTGTTCCTCCTTTCTCAAATTGCTCCATGCTGTATTTCAGTACTGAGTCAAAAGAATCACTTTCAGGTACTTGAAATATACATAGAGAGACATACATATTTATGTATTTGTTATTAATTTATTGAAAAAACCTCTGTGATTTTTTTATTAGTTAAACAACTTTAAAGCCTCCTGCAAATGTGACTCCTGCTAAAGAAAGGCTTTAAAACTATGTTATTTTCTTCTGTGGACAAGATGGCTTAAACTAGGTGACAAATAAAGTTAGTTTCAGTACAAGGTTAAAGAGGAAGACACATCAGAAGACATTCAAGATTAGGAGAAAATATAACAGCATGACAAACTTTCTTGCTTCTCTGTTGCTCAGGCTTTATTCAGATTTTTATTCTTAAACATGAAAAAATAACTTTAATAGACCTGTGTTGTAATGTAGTGGATGGTGAGTGGTTTACACACTAAGGCAAATCATCTTATTTACATTAATTCATAGCTTTATTTATTTAATTATCTTGGTTGATGAATTTGGAAATACTTGAAGGTAATTGAGAAAGGTTCAGGACAAGATGTGAAACACTATTTATTGCCACTAAAATTTGCTTTCTAGTCTTTACATTCTTACCATGTAACAAATGAGTACTTATCTTTATCAGAGTCTATTTTATGGTTCTAGTAATTTTTTCTTGCCAAGCATGGGGAAATTCTGGCTGCTTTAAAAGCAGAAGACCTTACTTTGCCAAATATTTCCCTATTCCCAGATTTGGCTTAGTGCCTTGAATGTGAGTTATGGTGAGTTATGAAAGAAGATGATAAATACAATCCAGGACTACTGTCTTGCAGTTAACTTCTGAGTCCCTGATCTGACATGGCATGGTGTGATGGAATTTGACTAGAAAAGGATTTCACTGTGAAAATGATCTGTGAAGGAAGGAAAGCAAAGAACCAGAAAGGAAAGTATTAACAGTGCATGCACAAGATGCAAACAAGGAATTATTCCTGGCAATACTTATAAGCCATTATTATTCAGTATTTTCTTTCTGCATGGCTTGAGCACATGGATGCCTTAAAGCCAGATGCTGATAGACTGGTATGATCACTTGATTGTTTGTATATATGTGTGTGAAGATATATATCAGCAGGATTAGAGGAGAATAGAGAAAAAAACATTCATTTTCCAGGAAGACTGTGATCAGCTTGATCTGTTTCTCTATCAATTTGAATGACCTTCTTATTTTGGGATAGATTTCTTTGAGTTATCAGCAGCAGAACTAAAAACTTTTCTTCAGGCAGGCCTATGGAATAAAATGGAGTTGTGCAATCTTAGTGTTCCGTACCTTCAGCCAAAAAAGACCATCAAGGCCTACAGAGGTAATGTGACTTTTATCAGTACCTGAGCACTACTTGGTACTTACTAAGACCTCAGAGAAACTTGGGGTTTTCAGCAGGTCCCAACTAGATTACAAACAAAAAATAAATGGGGGTTACTGAAATGTTGATAATGAGAATTGAAGCCTTGATCTCAGTCCCATCTTTTACACCCATGAATCTCAGTAGGTGGGGTCAGCTGTCTTTTAGCTTCTTGGAGTCCTCTGTGCTCTCCCAAAGCTGCATGTTTAGATTTTATTCAGTTCATAATGGTCCCCCCTGATGATGGAAAGGTCATATGCTGTGATGAACATCACATGAATCTGACATTGCCCATCCAGTTAGTACAATGAATAAGATGTCTGATGTACAACTTCACCTGTTGCCATTAGGCAAAGTGATATTTACTTTGAGCAAAAGCTGATATTCAGGTTCAACACTTCACACTACACCTTAGTTACAAAAATGATTAATCCACTATAACAATGAATAAAATTCATAGTAGAGATAGGTAAGATTTACAAAAAAAAAATAATTTAAAGGATTGAAGCAAATTATGATGTTCCAATCCTGCAGTTGATTTTCAACATGGTTTTCAGGAGAAACAGGTGTTGGCTATAGAGGAAATGCAAGGGAAATGGTGTAGGTGAACATTGCACTTGCCAGTCCAGGTTTTAATTTTTATTTATTTTAGTAATTGAATTATCATTGGCTGAAGGAGACAAAGTCTTAGCAGGCAAACTCAGCCCAACAAGTGGAAGTGATAATAGTCTGTCTTTGTGAGTGACACAGACTCAGACCAGCAGGGAATTTGAATCATTTATTCAAAAGAAATGAGCTGGTTTCAGACACTTCTCAGGCACAGTATTTCCTTACATGGTATTTCTCACTACATGACCTATCCCATGTTGCCACATCAGCAACACGCTTTCTAAATGTCCTTTTATGGGGTGATTATGCACTGGTCACTGCTCTGTCAGCTTCCAGCAGGCTCCTCTCCTGTTGGGGTCTGTGGTGGGACACCTCCTCCCCTCCTCCCCCAGGGTCAGGTGGACACAAGCCTCTCTGTGCTGCCGTGTGCTTCTGCAGGCAGGTCCCACAGTCCACAGCCCAACTCCATCCCATCTCCTCCCACATCTCTCTGTTTGAATAACCATTTTTAAAGTCTTGGGGCTAAAAATTAGTGTAAGATTACCATTTGATGTCAGATGATTTTCAGTTTTGTAATCTGATTTGTAAACCAATATATTAGAAATTAGTTTCCCAAAAAGTTAAAATTTGCTGTTTTGTTAGTAGGGCTGTTATAGTGGAGTACAACAGGTTTATTCTGCATTTTGTATATTGAAATATCAGTATTGAACATATAAATACTGTAGTTTAGATAAGCAATAGTAGCTATTTATATTTACAAGTAATTTGTTTTGAAATTTTTCCACAGTGGTTTTGAAAATTAAGTATTTCTGCAACTATAGTTTTCCTTTTAAGCTTTGAATTTCCATAGTGAGGGATATCATTATCCATCCAGCCAAATGGCTTGTTCCCAGCCACAGCCAGTAGCAGATTCTAGGCAATGCACATAGTAAAGCAGAGAAGCCCTTCCCCCTTCAGCTTCCACACATAAGCAGATTAATGGCTTTATTAGCCAGCAGCTACATCAAACCACTGTATTTAGTGGCTGGGAATTGATATCGCTTGCATGAACTTATCTCATCTTCTTATGAATTCATTTATACTTTTGGTCTCTTGTGAATTTCACTATTTAATCACATTTTGTGTGGAGAATGTAATTCCTTCTTATGACTTTGAATTGCTGACTGTGACTGTGGTAGTATCATGATGTTCCCTTTCTGTCCTATGAAAAATAAGGAAAAAATGTTCATTGTCTAACTTTGTGTATCTTTGTTATTATGCTGTAGGCATCTGTTGATTTTTTTTTCCATAATAGCTTTTTTTTTCCTTGCAAAGTTGATGGGGTATATTTTGTCTACACATTTCTAAGTGGAGAGGCTATTATTTATAGAATCCTAGAATCACAGAATGGTTTGGTTTGGAAGAGACCTAAAAGATTATCCAGTTCCAACCCCCTGCCATGATTAGTGTATGGAAAATCACGCTATCAAAAACCAGCATCCATAAAGGAGACAGAGGAGTCCTGCAAATTTATTCAAATAAAGGGAGAGAGTCCACTGGGGCACACACCCATAGGGTTTTCTCTCTCGAGGTTTCAAAGGGCACAGCTTCCTTTTATCCTAAACTTCTGGCCTCATGTTACCCTCCTCTTTTCACCTTTGGCTGTGGTACTAGGAAGGTACAGCCTTCCTGAAACACCTATCACATATTCCCCTCTTCAACCTGTTGCTTTACCCCAAAGTTCAGACTTGTGCAGGCCCACTTGTCTGTTTTAGGAGCCAAGATGTCTGGGCTATAAAACAAAACTGCTGTCCAAATTTAGTAGAGACGTTTAGACCCATCAAAGACAATAACACCCATACCTTCACCCATCAAATTGTTTGTAAAGGCATAAGCACACATCTTTCCTCTCAACAGGGACACCTTCCACTAGACCAGGTTGCTCAGAGCTCCATCCAAACTGGCCTTAAATATTTCCAGGGATAGGCATTGTCTCAGTTTAATGACAAATTTAGGAGAAGACACTCTGGAATGAGTTGTGTCCACTAGAAATGTTGCGACAATCCATTTCCATCAATTGGAAATTAACACTAATTAATGAAAGTAAAAAAAAAAAAAAAAAAAAAAAAAAAAAAAAAGAACAATGTTAACAGTTTATTAACAGAATGCCCGTAAGGCATGGGAAAAAATGATAAAACTGTCAGAGCTTATCCTGCACACACACTGGAACAAAACTCCAAAATTTCAGGGAAAAATACTGGCTCACCCCATGTGGTAGAGGATAGCACCTCTACCACAAGGGAAAGAGAAAAACAAACAGGAGCTTCACACAGCAGTTCGGGCAGACAGATGAAAACCTCTGGCACTGACCTTCTCTCCACCAGCAGATGAAGCACATGGGCTTGGTGTGCTCTGTGCCCTGGGCTCAGCTTTCCCTCAGGTTGGGGCTGGCATGGAGCAGCCCCTCTCTGCTGCTGGTCCTGAACCAGCCCCTCTCCCACAGGTCCTGTTTTCTCTCTCTGGTCCTGGACTAAACAAACTGTCCAGTTCACCTCGAAAGATTGCCCAAGGGTTGCTGCTGCAGCTTCTCCAAGGCCAGGGAAAGGAAAAACCTTCTCAGCTGGGCTGACAAAACCAAGCAAAACCCAGACCTCACCGCAGCCTGGACACCTGGGGAGTGAGGCTTTGGAAAAAAACACCAAGAAGGGCAAGGGTCATCCCTGCTCTGGATCCACTTCAAGGATACAGCAATCATTTTGAGGCATAAAGCAGAGGATCAGGGGATACACTACCATCAACAATCACCCCAAGACAGGCATCCACAGCTTTTCAGAGAAACTTGTTCCAGCGCCTCACAGGATATATTTTTTTCCTAATATCTAACCTAAATTTCCCTTTCAGTTTGAAAGAGGGGAGATTTGTCTCTCTATTTTGTTGCTCTTCCCCTTTTGTTTTTCCCCAATTTTAAATTTGGCCAGTTTGGGGACCATAACTATATGTGATATTGATAGCATGGGATGTTATCCTCCATGGATTTCAACATTAGCACTGTCAGGACTTTTTGCCTTTGTCCTCAGTTACTAATAGCTCCTTACATCTTACCGGCCTCAAGGTCCTCTGAACTCTCGCTACACTGAGCGGGATAAGAAATTTCATTTTTCCTTTTATTTTGTTTAAAATAGAAATTGCTTCTGATACCATCAATTTTTTATGGGATTTTGTTAATTGTCCAGAATATGCTCATGTCAGGGCAATTCAAAGTTTAAAGGCTTCTTGCAAGTCGTACTGAATCTTTTATTCCAAAGAGAGAGATTAAAAAGAGAGAGTATAAATAACAATAAAAAATAGTAATAAAAAAAGCAAGAAAACTGCAGTCAGGCAGAATTTGTCCTTGACTGCAGATTAACATTCAGTGATATAGGGTTAGGAATGAGACATGCTGAAAACCAGAAATTAAGTAGAATCCTTCACAATTTTGGGCAAGGATGTGAGGCAAGAGGAGAGATGGAAGTTCATGCCTCCTGTGTAGATCACTGTTATGTGACGTGTGTGGGAAAGTAGTGCTTTTTCCTTTAACCTCTGGAGACTATTGGGATTTTTGCATGCTTGTGTATTTCCACATAATTAATGGAAAAAAGTGGGTTCATTGCCACCATGATAGGACAAGATGCTACTTCACCTCCACTGAATATTATATTTGAAGTGAATGGCTGACTGCTCCAGCTCTAGGAGAACTGAATTCTCTTTTCAAAAGGAAAGGAAAACAGATAAGAATAATAAAAGAGAAAAGCAAGGAAGATGAGAAGGAAAGGTGGAAAAGAGAATGATTTTGTAGTCTCATTCTCCTCCCACTGTGAACCTAAAGGGGTGTGCAGCTGCTACCTCTTCCTTTAACTTAGAACTTTAGAGGACTTTGAAAGAGATTGGTAGAATTTTTTACGAATAGCAAAGGAATAAAGTAACTTCTGAAATCTAGTGAGTGCAATAGGTTTAAAATAAATAGACTAACAACAAAATTGTCCTCCTATCCATTAGGTACAGTGGAAATTTTAATATGGCTACTCTTAATCCCGCAACATTCCACAGCTGTTACAGCTGTATATGAATTCCATAAAATTCTCCAAAAATACATACAATTTTCATGGTGATTGGGACTGTTCCACATGTGGCTGCCTGTACTTCTGAAGTAGCTCCTGCTCTCTGCATGGGCTTTGCCCACAGCCCCACTACCTGTCTTCAGCTTTCTTAAAGGAAGTTCTTGGCCTCAGATTGCTCAGAAGCAACCTCCTGATTTGGAGATAAACCTTTCCCATCTAGCACATATAACATCTTTCTAGGAAACAGCAGCACATGGTGCATAGTGGGACACAAGGAAATTTCATATTCTGATAGTCACTACGTTTGCATAAATATCCAAATGGTAATTTTGAACTTCTTGCCATTGCATTATGCATACATAAACCAACTCGCATTCTGTGTTTACATTAATCTAGAAGGCATAAGGATCAGAGAAATACAGCCTGCCATCTCCAGAATGAGGGTTACACAATAAGTCTAAAAATCTCTCTGATTTCATTTAATTTTTTTTTTTGCTAGTTTTGCTACAGTCTGGGGCTGAACAGTGTTACGCTAGGAAAGAAAGAAGAGGTGGAAGTATTGGATAGCATTTGATATTAGGGTTAAGAGTGAAAAATGCAAGGCATTTTTTATATATAGCAAGAGAAAGAGCACAATTTTTAAATGTCCTTACTTGTGTCTTTGTGTATTGATTCTTTTTCTGAGCCTTCAACTGGAACTGAAGTTTGACAATAATGTCCTTTTCAAGGTCATCCTATATTTCCCTTCAGGTTTCACTTAGGGAATCATAGGACAACTTATTCTCTAATGAAAATAGTTTCAGTCAGGATGTTTCATAGGTCACCATTATTAGAAAATGAAAAGAATGGGTGTTGTAAACCTGGGTGGAAGGCTGTTCAAGAAAAGATGAGCTCTTCAATGGTCAGGGATTTAACTTCATATAGACATAAGAGAAGTCAGTTCAAGAACATCACTAACTTGGTTACAGACATGAAAGTGTTCATAGGAATCAGTGTATCCTGGAGGCATCAGAAAATTTGCTCAGATTAAGAAACCAGAATGTGTGAAACTTCATAAATATATATAATTCAGAAACTCGAGGAGAAGAAAGGAAGAAGGATACTTAATTTCTGGCAAATTACTCGCAGGGAAGAAATTTGGATGTATGCTGTTCTCTTAAGCTAGAATCAGAATTCAGAGTTGCACCATGTTTGAACAGAAAGTGGAGTGTTGTTGAATGGCCATGTAATTACCTTTTATTCTCACATTTGAAGAGTTGTTTTGCAATGTGTCATTAAGTTATCAGGGTATATAAGTATGAAGATGTGTATATTTACTCAGCAGGCTGTAAAACTGCCTGCAAGAATATTTTTTAAATACCTCAATGGAGCACCACGAAAAAGCATCATCAGATGATAAGCATGTGACTGAGGATGAAGGGAAACAGATTTATTAATGTCTTTTAAATAAAGCCAGCAGAAAGACTTGATGTGTGATAAATTTGTTTATCTCTGCAAGTACAGCTGCTGAGTATCTTAATTCTTCACCTTAAAAGAAAGTGTCTGTGGTAAATTAATAAAATCTTGATATACATGTATAATGACCAGGGTTTTTTCTACTCCTTCCCACAGCATAGCTTCACTTTCATCTCTTCTGGAAAACAACTTACAATATAATTATTATAGAGAGTCAAGAGGATTACTTAATGGAAGAAATAAATCAGCAATGTTATTAGAGCATGAAATCAAGTATATTGAATATAAAACAGAACCCCTATAATATGTTTAACTCACATGAGTAGGCTTATACGAGTCA
Source organism: Pheucticus melanocephalus (assembly GCA_013398405.1). Lineage (NCBI taxonomy): Eukaryota > Metazoa > Chordata > Aves > Passeriformes > Cardinalidae > Pheucticus > Pheucticus melanocephalus. Next base: position 53,047 of record VZSJ01001654.1, on the reverse strand, counting down.
ATGGAAATATGTGCATAAATAATACTTTTAAGAATTAAGTCCTTGAATAACTCGTTTTAGTATCTGGACATAATACCCTCACAGAAAATTTGATAGTATTACAGTAATGCTCCTTGCTGCCTTGTTGTTTTCCTAATGTTTAACTTGGTTTATTTGAGCTGGTTAAATCTTCCTGCAGAAAATTCCCTAAGCCTTTGCTTGAGTCTGTTTGTTTTTTGGCTGTTTTGGTTTATTTCTTTGGGTGTGTTGGTTTTTTGGGGTTTTTGGTTTTGTTTGGGTTTTTTTTTATAAACTCAATAAATGCAGAATTTGTCTTTACTGGATAGATATTTTTGGATGTGTTCTGATTCATGCATCTGAGTAAGGACTGTGGAATATAAGCAAAGAAACTGAGTAAAATAATATGTTTAGGAAGAATGGGAAGAAGTCATATATTGCATATGTCTTGCTGTATTTATGAGTAAGTACTTTCACTAATTCTGTGTCTCCAGTGAAGTACATATGTACAAAGAGGAAACTTAATTTGTTAACACAGGAAATTAAATACAACAAAAAAGGAAAAGTTGGCTGAATAATTCTTTGTCCTAAGAATCAGCAAATTATTTAATAAAATATAGCTGGCTTGCGCTGCCAGCTACAATGACTAGCTATGTTAAGACATTCCACAAATAGTCTTTTGTCAGTCTGTACACATACTTAGCTAGGACCATGCTGTTCACCATGGAAAATAAATTTTAACAATACTGTGGGAATGGATTAATTGGCAATCTTTGTTTACTCTGTCTTGATTCCTTTGCTGTAAAAATCTATTTCCTGTATGCAATAAGTCATTTCATACTAGAGGGATTTCACCTGGAGCATAATATACTATAAGCCAGAAAGAAATTTTCAGATGTGTTGCTTTATTGACTTCTCCCTGACTGAAATTGGATCCCTGTATCTTCATTAAAATGATCTGAAAATAGATATACAGTTAAAATTAAGATATAAACAAATGTGGGAGGGAGTGGGAAGCACTTTTCATTTTAAGTTTCACATATTTGCACCACATTTTTCTTTAATATATTTTATATCTGTTTAGCATATTATTCACTTTTCATAAGGTTCCATTTGTTGTTTATAATATTCTTTATTGTTTATTTAGCATTTTTATTAGGTTTCAAAGAACATGAATTTGGGGTTGGTTTTTTTTACATTTCTGTATTTCAGGTAGAAATTAACAAAAATTCTACAGCTTTTAAGGAACTAATAAGATTTGTGGTTAAAACATGGAATAAAGGTTTCTGTGTAAACTTAAAGACTATTGAAGTAAAGACTTTTTTTTTTTTCCCTGTAGCACATTTTGGTCTATTGTGGTTGGGCATTTAATTTGGGCAGTTAACTGGAAGGAAATTTACAATTGTTTTTGCTTTCCATAATTTGTAGTAATTACATCTAAAAATTAACAGAAGTGTCATTCTTTGCAAGTAATAAGCTAGCTGAAGTCAAACTGTTTGATTGTAGTACCATTTTTGTATTTTCAGGTGGCTTTGATGCAATATTATTGCTTCCCTATTGATTGTGTGATGGTGGGTCATTATAACATAGATTTCCATGCATCTTTTCAAGAGTGGTCACAACTGTGTGTTGGGGTTTTTTCCACTGATATATGTATAGTGAAGGATTTTATCATGCACGTTATTCATAGGCTGTTTTCGTAGTCAGTGAAGAGAAACACAGAATGATTCTTCTGACCTGGTTCAGCCATTTATTCAGAGTTAGGTAAATTGTGCCCAGAGGTTACATTTTCCCTCATTCTAAAGTGAACTTGGATGACTGGCTTAGCTGGAGATGTCTGCAGTTTTCAAAATCTGCAACTCATTGAAGTGAATCCTGCCCAGGCTTTCTTCATCCTGAGTATTACCATGTAAGAAGAGTTAATATGTGGTTACAGGTCACCATTGTGTACTGCTAAGTTTCCCAATTTCCTTGGCTAGTTAGCCAGCTTCTTTCATATGAAAACAAGGGGACAAATCAGAGAAGTGAGGGATGGTCTTTTTGGAAAAATGGATTGTGAGCCCCCATATATTTGACTAGGAAGGGTTTAGCCCATGTAGATCAAACTCAGTTCTCCACTAGACTTTTCAGAGGAAGAAGACTTCATTTAGAAAAAGCTAAGAGTAGTTTTTAAAATTCCACTCATATGGAGAGCTGTTTCTAGCATGCCTTATGGTATTAAATTTTAACATAGGATACCTGCAGTGACTATGTTGACAAAGATTATCATTGCACTTGCATGCTGCAGACTGAGGGATAAAAAAGTGGTTTGGGGAATAGGGATGAAGGAGGGAATCTGTTTGTATAAACACGTACTCTCCTCAATGTCCTCTGTGCTTACCTTTGAATTGGTTATTTTATCTGTTAAACTTGGAGAATAATTTAAGCTCACTCCAGTTAAGAGTTTGGACATGCACCAAAGTGATGAAAGATGTGGAAGTCTGAAAAGAAATCTCTAGAATAGTAATGAAACAGTGTGGATCCAGTTTTGGAGAGCAGGTAAGGGACATAGAGCATTCCTTCATAAAAGTAAACTTCTGAATATATTTACACTTACTGACATTTATACTGCTTAGGAAATGGCTGTCTATCACTTGTGTGTCAAAATAGCTGTAGACTGAAGGGGTGTATGTGTGTGATTTCTGAGTTTTCTGTTGAAAAAAGTAAAGCAGAGTCTAAAAAATCTGCTGCAGTATGAGGAGTTTGTATGAGAAAAATCAGAAATATATAAATGCTGAGGAAAAAATTTATTTCTATGTCCTTCTAAGTCTTTATTGGATAAAAACTAACAAAATGGATTAGTCAGAAGAATAAAAACTCCAAACCTACTAAGTATATGCTAAGAAGAAAACAATTGTTTACTTACCTAATAAAATTCATTTTTGAGGTCAGTGAATAATAATGGAACATAGTTAATTTGAAGGAATTTTTGCTTTACAGGTTCCAAAATATTTCTGGGGCATTGCAAATAGGTGATTTTTAAGGTGACTTCCAACCCTGGCCATTCTATGATTCTATGGATATAAATATTGATGCTGCATTATGTTCTTCCCCCTAAACTGTATTTCCTTGGTATGGTATGGCTTCACTAGGGATATGTTTCTGCCATATGCAGGAATAAAACCAGAAATATTCAACTGAAAAATAACTTTTGGAATAAAAATAATTAGATTGAAAGCAGAAAATCATACTAAGATGAGAATAAAGACTTTTTAATTATCTCCTTTAAGTATTTATAATGTTTGTTTAAAAATAAGCCAAAATATATATGATCAGAATTTTTCTTATATATGATATCAGCAGTGATAAAATTTCTGGAGGCTTTCTGGAAGTCTCTAGAAATTCTAGGAAAAGAAAAATTCATTTTCTTATACTAACCTTTCTTGGTAGATTTTAGTTTCTGTGAAGTCATTAGGGATGTATTACAGAACACCAAAATATTTGCTACAAACTTGGGAATGTTATTGCTAATATAAAGCACAAAACTTTCTCTTGAGAATGTTGTAGTTCACACAGAAAACAAAAGATTAAATTTATTGATCTCAGGATTTTTAAATCCTAAATGTAGCTTGAGGTCACATTTTCATAAACTTTTTCCATCCTCAGTTCCCACAAATCTGGGAACTGGCTTCCATACAAAATGTTTATGTAACTGCTAAAACAAGTTACCAGCTGAAGAAGTAGATGAATCTTTAAAAATCCCCTATGTGGTATTTTTAGAAATCTTTATTAAGACATTTTTAATTTTAGCTATATTGAAGCAAAGTAGGATCTAGGATCTGAGGAGAAAACAGAAAGAACAGACAGAATGAAAAGGGAAGCTCACATCTGATGGCTGCAGGTTAATGCAATTGTTCAAAAGATGTAAAATTAAAGGACATTTTCCCTATGCAGCAGCCCTTTGAATTCCCTTCCCAAAGCCATTCAAGCATCCACCAATGTCCAGCATGTTAGGACCTGCTGCCTCCAAGTTCTCTTTCATTCCTGTTGCTTCCTCTCAGATTTTGTGCTCACCTCTGATGTAGGAAAAAAATATAAGTATCTATTGCCCCCTATTTGTCATTTACTTTTTCACAGAGGAGCAGTTAATAAAACCAAAAAGCTATGAATTCCATGTTATGATATTAGGGGGACTGAACTGCAGAGTCATGCAGGCTGGTATATATAAACATTAGCTCAGGTTTACACTCTTAAATCAATTGAGAGTCTCAGAACTGGAGTGTTACCAGGTAACATGTGCTTGCTTTCTCTGAGCACCAGCATCATCAGGCTCAATATTTGAGAAAAGAAACTTCCAGGTGGACATAAGCCAGTGAATGAGCTTCCTCTATCATGGAGACAACTTCTGAATCAAATCTCCAGTGGAATCACAGTGATCAGCAAGAGGTGAGCACTTGTGTAGGGAGGCCCTATACTGGCTGCTCCTTCAGGAGCTTCTTGGGCTGAGGTCTAATTTCAGCTGAATGAGAGAGGCAGCAAGTTTTGACTTTACATCTCCAGGTTATCCTGCACAGTAAGATGATGAAGAAAATGCAATAAAAAAATTATGTTCACAAAATTGTCCATTATACCTTACGTGTAGTTTTCATAAATGTGTTGAAAGGTAATTTATATTATTCATTAAAACTACCTCACAAATCAGAATTTTTTTCTTTTTAATTCAAATGAAAATTTGATTCCAAAAATGCAAGTATTTTGGGTTTTGGTCAGAGTACTTGTGTTACATTAGGCTAGTGAAAACATAGTGAAAATTGAGCTTTAAGTACAACTTGCCTCTGTTTTACTTTGCTCTCCAGATACACTTGATATTTGTACTGTGGTATCGTTCGTCATGAAAAGCCAACCAGGCCAACCATACTCCCTGTTTCTGCTAGGAGGAACAGAAATTTTTTGTTTCTTCTTTTATAACAGAAATTTGCTTTTTTACACCTAAGGTACGATTACCATTTTTTCTTTCATCCTTTAAGTTTTCCCCTGGTTTTCTCTGCAGAGGGGTGGAGAGGCCTTGCTGTTGTGATGGGAGGGGGTAGGACTGGGCTCCTTCCTCAGCTGAGGGTGTGAGAAGGCAGCTTGCACTGCCTTCCCCTACTGGAAACACAATAAAGTGAGAGGCAACTCTTTGTAGTTCTCATCTCACACTATGAGAGCAGCCTTGGAATACAATAAATTTTTGAACTAATGATAAATCTAGGAGAGGTGATGGGAGCACACTGCTTTTATGTCCCTCACACGCTGTGCATACAAAACTCCTCTGCACAGCTGCACAGAAAAGGTTTTCTTTCTGAAGGATATCTGGCAGAAAGCCTAGCTCCTGGGAACGAGGAGCAAATGGACTTAGCATTTTCCTCATGTGACCTTGAAGTAGGATGGAATGTACAATATTCAGTATTCACCTTGAACATTTGTTTTGATTCCCTGTATTCCAGCACTTAAGATTGCTGTCAAGTTTAGTTTTACTTGACAACTATCTTTTTCTTTAGAGAAATACCTGCCATCCCTGAATATGATGATGTTGGAATAAAATTAAAATTAGTACCATATTCAGCACAAGTGTGCATAAATAGCCTGGTGAAAATTGATGAATTCTAGTTTTCTTCAAAAGTGTCAGCCTGATTGCATTTTTAAGGATTGTTCTTTAAAGATTCATAAAGATTTGTTTGTTCACAATAGCTTATGATCCAGACTTTCCAACTGGATTGGCTGTCTACTTCTCTGCTATGGATGATCCCTAGAAATATCTATTCCAGGAATTATTTCATTGCTGGTGATCAGCCTGAAAAGTCCTCATGCTCCTCAGACAACAGAGGGTTGTCTGAGAGGATTGGTTACTGAGAGGAATTTGGCTGCAGTTGTGAAAATGTATCTTAAACTCTTGTTCCTTGTCCATCACTTGTCCTCCCTTTGTAGTAGTCCTCTTGAAATCCTCCCTTCCAAGGGTACCTTGAGTACAGTAGACAGCTTTTTGTTATCATCCTTGTCTTGTCTCCTGCCCTTCTTCATCTTCTGCTTTTCTGAAAGCATTTCCAAGGCACTTAAGTTTTTTTTCAATTATTTGAACATATTTCTGAATATATTCCTGTACTAAAAGAACGCACAGATGGTTGTATAAAATATAATTTTTGCAACAACTTTTTTTTTTTATTTCTATAGTTTGTTATTGATACTGTTACTTAGCAGTGAAATGAGTCTTTATATTTTCAATTTCCTCTTTTATATCAGGAGGTGTGACTGAATCATTAGATGAAAACCTGCAGCCCTTGGTCTGTTCGAAGAAGTCTGTGTGACAAGCAAGACAGAATCTTTACACCAGAAATGCTTTGCATGCCTTGTTCTTGGTGAATATGTCCAGGAAAACCAGAAAACCACATTCAAAACACCTGGAAATCCCAGAACTTGGAGCTGCTGACTGAGAAAAATAAAGCAAAACATTAAACTACACATTCCAGTTTCTAATGTAGTAGGTCTTTTCTTTCAGTGCTCTTTCTGATTCACCAAACATCACTTTCTTTCTGGAGCAGATGGTCCCACACTGTCCTGTCTTGGTGCCTGGGAAATTTTCCTTTCCAGCATTTCCAAGGTGTATTGGATGGGTTTGCTCCTGTTAGAAGCTTTAGTTATCTTCAGGTTGGGTCGGATTTGCAGATCCTCCAAGTCAGGTTGTCATTTGGAAACGTTGTTGCATCTGGAGCACTGGCTGCCTTGAGGTCAGCAATAGCAGTCCATGAACATCCGTGGGGAGAGCACATCATCAGATTAAGTGAATACCAGGAGGGTTGAGGTTTATGTTCAGTGAGCCACTGAAGAATGAAGTGAATAAATCACTAATTTTACGAGGAGTGTTCTTAAAAGAGCAATGCTGGCAATAGCTTCTTGCTCTCAAAGGGTTGGATATTCAGGATCTCTAAGCACTTACTGAGCCATAATAAAAAAATAAAAAGCATATAATAAATAAATTAGAAACCACCCATCACCACCCAGCTGCTGTTGCCAAGGTGTTCAAATGAACTAAATAGGTCAAAAATACAAGTATCATAAGAATAATCCATTAATCAACATTATCTATGTTCAAAAAATATTTTATTGCTTATTTTTCTTGAGATTGTGAAGTTAGGCTATCCTATTCTAAAAAGCTCAGCAATAAATAAAAATAGTACTTAGAAATATGTGTCAAAAATATATATGAATTAATGAGTTATAATGGATTTCAAGCATACTTCTTCCTATAATTTTGCATAATAATTCATAATTTAACACTAAATATGTTAATTTGTGATACATATTTTTCTGTCTCCTGTTAAAATAAAAAAGGCAAGGAAACCAGCCATTTTTTCCTGTGGATAAAAGTACTTTTTAAAATCAGTACCAGATTAAACCTCCTGCTATTCAGATCATTATTGCTTGAACTAAGTCCTCCAAGGGGGCCAGTATTCTGCAATCTCTGCTGCCTTCTCTTAGAGAGCATGATAGTTTCAAAATACTGCTGGCAGCACAATGAATATTCAATGAGAGGTCTTCCTGTGACACCTGCTTCTTCTGTAGAGCTGTAAGACTGACTTTAAAAGCTGACAGGAAAATGGTATTATGGGCCTGTAAAAGCAATGATTTTCATTTAAGGAGGTATACATTAAAGCTGTCTTAGGTGACCTGATGGATGGAACACCTCAGTGAATTTATTATTTCCCAAGAAGTAGCGCCACAGAATATTTTATGTCAAAAATATGTATCAAGATTAATAGTCCTGTTGGAACTTCAGTTTTATGGCAAATATTCTGATTCTGTCAGCAAAACTGATGTTGTGTCTTAGTTGGATTTCTTAATTTAAAAATCCATCTAGGTTTGAGGTTTTGTGTATATTTGTATATATCAGAGAATTATACTGTAAAGTGCAAGAAGTATATGGTGATTTTCTATCAGGAATTAGTAAAGTTCAGATGTGCAGCTACAAAGATGAAAGAAAGTAGAGGTACTGCCTGTGTTGGATCCATTTAAGCATTATGATTCTTCAGAGACAAGTAGGTCTTACATCTATCACATAACACAAGTAATGGCAATCAACTGCAGTGCAATGCAAAAGAAAAATACGTGCTATAGGAAAATATTATATGTTATGTAGCAAATGCTGCATTATGCACACGGTGCCTGGAACTCCCTGCACAGCTGCCGGAGCTTCCTGTGAAATGTTCATTGTGTGTATATACATTTTTATATATTTAAATTCTTCTTCCTAGATGAAAGATCAAATGCACAATGTCCACATAGACACTATCTTGGTAAGTGAGGAAAAGATTAGTGAGGCAAATCATTCAAATAATTTCATCTGCTCAGGAGAGTTAGCTAAATTGCTTTAAATAAAGTGTTGTCACGGGCAGGAAGAAATCTGAGAACTGCTGGTAGCTAAAGCATTTCATTCCTTGCATCCAAGTTATAAGATCTAATAGACAGGGGACTTGCAGCCTCATGCAGTGGCACCCTAAATAGAAAAAGAGTCTGTGATGGATGAAACCTGGTTATTTACAATGTTGACTGAGCTATTAAAGATGAGAGCTCCTGTGACCTCTGTGAAAGTCAGTGGGTTACCAAACACATGCTGTAACTAAGTCAATATTATCAGCTGAAAAACTTGGACCTGTAGCAAATAATCTTTTCTCTTAGATTCTCTTTTGCTGATTTGGTAAACTGTTTGTGTTACTCTGTCAAGCGCATTTGCAGAGAGACATTCCATTTCCCTTGGAAAGCAGAAGCAGCTTAATTGTGGAAGGATGGAGGGGGATAATTTCTGACCAGGAGGGCAGGTTAGACACCCTGTGCCAGGTTACCTGCCAGTGGGGCTCTCTTCCTTCCTAGCCCTGATCCATTGCCATCTGCCTGTGTAGGGTTGCAGAAGAAAAAATGAACGTGTTTTTTGGAATCCTTCTTGAGTATGGTGCATAAGAAGGTGATGAAAAATTTTCTTTGTTTTTTTCAGAAGTTTCAAAAGTATGTTCATATATAGATGGTGATGATGATGATGATGATGATGATGATGATGATGATGATGATGATGGTGATGATGATGATGATGATGATAAGGCATTAGAGATGATAATTGTGTAACCTTAGCTATACCTATAAATACCATCACATGTGCATGGTCAGGGGGTATGCCTAACTTTCACTGTGCCCTCTGTTGCAATTCTGTGAAATTAAAATTATTTGAACATTGTACCTTTGAAAGCATGTTGGATTGCTGGTGGAGCAGGAAGGCTTTGTGTTTTCTTTGTCTCTGCCCTGTGTGTGTGTGGCTGACGGTCAGTACTGCCAAAATGTTGTGTTCTGCACTGAAAAATGACAGGCTGAGATTTCATTTAATGTCTGAATGCATGTGGCCCATTGAGGGAGAAGGAGCTGAGTGATTTGGGATTCTGGGTGTTTTGAGTTTTTTGCATTCTTGGCATAATTTGATAAGCAGCAGCAGTGAATACAGCTCTGTTTATCTTTGTAACCTTAAGCCAGATACTGCATGTCACTTTTTAATATCCATTCAGTAGTGAGCTTCCTCTTGAATGATGAAAAAATAATTATAAAGAGGAACATTTTAATATCATTTGTATCACACTTTTTTCATTCTAGAAGAGAGATTAAAGGGACCAAATTAAGACTTCTAGTGCCAAGGTGTCTTCAATATTTTTTTCAAAAGGCTTAAAGAACAAACAGAGGGATACTTAATGCCTACTAGCTCAGGATGGGAGGGGTTCTTCAGAATATTTCTTACCTGTTCTCTGGAAACATCAAGGGAGCTGGTGTTCTCTATGCACTGCAAACAAAGGAAAAATATTTAAAGGAAATGTGCACCTAGGGAATAATTTTAGCTCAAAAGATTAAACACACACATAAACACAGGCTTGTTTCTGTGTTTGCAAGAGCTGAGAATAATTTAGAAACGTTTAGAAGAGAAGTAGCTTGTGGGGTTTTGTTTTGTTTTTTTTCTCCAGCTTAAAACCTGCTCTTTAAATGTTTCCTTATTGCATAGGAAAGGGAAGCCCATGAGAGACAACACAAATGGCCTCCAAGTTCTCCTCTCTCGAAATCCATCTTTCCTTTTGCATAGTGAAATTGCTTATGTTTTTGTGCCTTAAAAGTACTTTGTACAGAGTACAGAAAATTGAATACACATTTCAAAAATAGTGCTACAGTGTACCAAATCTAACAGAGAGTAATTGCTACTGCCTGAAAAATATTTTATTTACTTCAGGAATTAAGAAGAAACATTTCCTAGCCCTGAGAATTGTCAAGTAAACACTTCCATTAAACTGGTGAACTTTAGGTTGAGCTAAAGAGGAGTTCAACATATTAGTTGAACTCCTTTTAGAAAGAAACACATTGAGTTGTGAATGAGAACTAGCTGAGGTCACTTGATTTGTTCAGCCTGGAGAAGAGGAAGCTGAGGGGAGACCTACCTGGGCTCTGCAGCTTCCTCATGAGGGGAAGAGGAGGAGCAGGCACTGATCTCTCCTCTGGAGAGCAGTGACAGGACCCTCAGAAACAGCTGGAGCTGTATTTGGAGCTTTTAGGTTGGATATTAGGGAAAGTTTCTTTATCCAGAGAGTAGCTAGGCACGAGAAGAGGCTTCCCAGGCAGTGGTCACAGCACCAAACCTGACAGAGCTCAAGAAGCATTTGGACAGTGCTCTCAGGCACAGGGTGGGACTTTTGGGGCATCCTGTGCAGGGCTGGGAGTTGGACTCAATAATCTTTGTGGGTCCCTTCAAACTCAGGATATTCTAGGGTTCTGTGAGCTGGTTTGGTATCTTTAGAATAGAGCTTAACTGCACATTGATCACACCTGCCTAGGTCATTCCTGTAAAGAGTCCAGGAATAATGTCAACAGTTTTCATATCACCAGGTCTATCTGAGAGCTTGATGATTATTAGTGTAAAGCTCTGTTGGTTTTCTTCTGCTCCTCTTCTACATTTTTTCAAGCATTGTCTTTACAGGGATCTACTATTTACCTCCTCATTTTTGCCACTTATTTACATATGCACTTCAGAAAGAAATTATTCAGAAAAACGCAATTTTATGAAGCCCATCTAACCATTGTTCAGTAATTGAAAGATGATCTTAGAAACATATGGGAAGAATGAAAAAAAAATATATTGCTAATTAATTCTGAATTAGATAAACAATAATAAATAAATTGATCATTCTGCAGGAATTTTGAACCATTATTATATAAATTTACAAGCAAACATCAGTGTCTGAATTTATTGAGTCTACCAAAACAAAAGCTAGCAAAACACATGATAAGAAATATGACATAATTTCAGTTTATATGAGCTAGAAATCTTTTTGTCTCTAACTTGTCATGAAATACAATAGAAATATTTCAAGTTTCAAGAGTAAAATAATTTCATCCCATAAAAGCTTTATGAAATTACTTCTGGTGATGTATATAATGTTTCAGAAATTGTACTAAGAAATAATATCTAAAGAGGAGAAGCTTTGACTTTTCATATGTGCTGTTAACAATTTTGTTGAAAGCTTCATTATTATAATCACATTTCTTGACTGTGTGTGAGGAGAAAAAAGAGAATAAAGGATATAAAATCATATTTTTGGAAGGAGTTATGCTGTATTCTATAATGTCCTAGTTCTTCTGGCTAGATATAATGGTTAGAGTTACATTGCCTTGTGTTTGTTCTTGTTGTGAAGCATTCTAGCAGTTTCAGTGTGCTTACATAAATGCATGTGATGTCGCATTGAACATTCTCAGCACTTGCCTCCTGCCTTTCTTGAGCTGTTGGCACAGGAAGTTGCAGCAAAGCTGCATGGACTCTATATAGGGCCAAGGAGAAGAATTATCACAATGACTCCCTTGAAAAGAAAGAAAAGGCATTCAGTGATGTGTAACACGCTTGGCGAATGCGTGGTGCAGCAGATCAAACAGGTGATTTTCCAGCCAGTTCTCATCCCTGTCCCATCCCTGGGTGCTGTTTGGCACCCTGTGTCTCAAGGTCTGCAGTGCAGGCTGCTCTCTGGATGCCTTTTCTGTGTCACTGTGTGCTGCAGGTATAGGCGAGGGCACACCCCAACTCTAACTTAGATTTGGTGCTGGAGAAGCAGAAATCAGCCCCAAACTAAGTAATGACAAATTTTGTTGCCTTTTTTTTTACTTTACAACATGTGGAAGCACAGAAACTAGATATGTTCACAGGGACTGTCTGAGAACAGTGAAATTCATTCAGCCTGATAGGTTATATGAAACTGTCATTATCAGCATGTGAATTAATGGTGCTATTGACATCAGAAATAATTATTTAGGTTAATATGCTGGTTTCCTTTCCTCTTTTAGTCAACACTGAACATCTTTGAACATAAAATCATATGATATTTTAGCCTCTTCTCATAATAATCAACTCTTGGTGCTTTGGTTTCCTTTATGGAAAGTTCATTATTTTGCATTGAAATAAGAAATATAAACAGCATTAGGTACTGCAGGAACAAGAACTAGATTTGGTTAGTGAGGGAAGAGAGGTAATTTTGACCTTTCTCCTGGCTTTAATAAGAACTTGAATAGGCTTTGATAAGTCTATATTGATGCAGAAGATAAATTAAAACCTATAGTGAAAACAGAAGGTTCCATCTTTTTGATATATCAGAGGAACCTTGGCTCCAAATCTATGGATATATTTAGATAAATTTAAACATCTCAGAGATGAAGATACTCATCTACTTGCAGGTGTCAAATGTTGGTACATATGAGCTAGGTATGTTGTGTTCAGTAGGCTGAAGAAGACTTGCAACTAACCTAAGTGAGTTTCATCTTCAAACTAGAGTTTTTCATTTATTCAGAGAAAGCTCTTTCCTGGTCTTTTCCAGTTGTCTTTGTCCTCTTGACACTGCCAGCAACTTCTGTGGGGTAACCTCAGCTCTGGGAGAAATACCTTGTTTGTCACTTACTCAGTCCTCCTTATTTACAGTGGAAAGATGTTCCATTTTCTCTAAGTTGTAGCAATTTTCTGAGTAAATGTTAAAATGGATAGGAGTTCAAAAGTAATAAATTATAGTTATTTACCTAATAGACATTTATTTTGGACAGGTTATGAATGTTTTTTACATTTTATAGTACTTGCCTTGCAGCTGGTTTATAGACATCATAAGCCACAAGTGTTAAAAATCTTGTTGTGAAACATTGCTTTTATTTTCCCAATAAGCCTGAAATAATAATAAAGTAATTTTTGATTATTAGAAATAAGGACAAAAATAAAATACTTTTGCCCTTGCTTCCAGGCTCAGTTTCACTTCTTCATCCTCAACTCCTCTTCCTCCTCTTCTGCTCCAAGAAGACAAAGGGAATGGATAATGGGGAGTGGTATGTTGTTAGTCTGGAAACTTTGCTGATTTTCTCTCAAACTTCCCCAGTAAGAGATGCTGCCAAAGAATTAATATATCAGGAAAATGAAATGTGTTTTTGCACATCCATATAATTATCAAGCGAGATTATGATGTTGCTTGCAGGATGTATTTCTAAAGTTGAGCATCACTTTGAACAAAGAACAAACAGATAGAAGTAGAAATGTTATGTTTTTAATGCATGATGATTAAAAAAAGATGATTAATTTTTTTTTTAATTTCATGGAAATTTTCCTTATAGACATGCCAAAATTCAGAGAAAAATCTTGCAGCAATGGGGAATGAATGTGTATAGGAGGTAAGCAGGGTAGGGGAACATGCACAGTGTGAGTCTTTTCACCTCAAACACTGATCCTGTCTCATTCAAGGGATGGACCTGCCACCCAGACTGGGCACCTGTAAACAGCCCAATAAAATTGTGATGCCTCTGTTGATGGTGCTCTTGGGGACAGCACTCCTGCCTTGGTGCCTCTGTGCATTCCTGAACTGCAGAGGATGGAGCTCAGCCAGCAGCAGGAGCCTGGCGGTTGAAAGCTGGGTTGCCATGAGGTTTTAAAACCAGAGATCATCACTTTTTAACCAATTTTAGGGAGAAAGTTGAGAGCTGTATGGGAAGCTAGCCAGAGAAATCAGGATGAAGCCAGGCCAAGCGAAAGCACATATGCAGCACAAATGCTCATTTTCATGGAACAAATTAATAAAAATGGATTTTTTTAGAGACAGCATTATGGTTATTTAAAAGGAAAATGTAGCAATAAAACCCCAAGATAATCCTTGTCTTAGTGTTTGGGGTTTTTTCCTTCCTTTTTAATGGACTATTATTCAGATATTCCTAGGACCCTGACAGCCTGAGCTTCACATATAAAGAGGAAAAAAGTGAGGACTTATGTAAATCCATTGGAAGAATTAAAATAAAATAAAAAAAAGCCAAACCCCTGAATATATTGTAAAGTACAATGCTCTATGAAATAAGAATATAATAATATTTCTGGAGATTTTCCCTTGTGGTTATTATAAAAATACTTACTGCCCAAGAAGGAAAAAACACATATGAAATACCAGGAGAACCTCAATCACTGGCCTCAGAATGATGAATTAAATCTGGCCTCCAGACTCCCAGAATTAGTTCACCTGCTATGACTAAACAATACAAGAGATGATTTTAGATATTGTTCAATATCTAAAAAATATTTAGATATTTGTTTGTTTGTTCAAAAAAATTAAGTGAAAGTTAGATGAGTTCATTTTTAGGAATAGCTGTATTCTGGACCAGGATCATCAGTCCTGTTGCTAGCTTCAAAGCCCTAATTTCACAGTTTCATAGATGGGAAAACTCATACACTAATTTCTTTGGATTGCTGCTGTTGGGTTCCAAATTGTTTAAAGATCCACTATCAGAGATACCTGATCAATAGGCTTTGGGAAGCTGGCGACCATGTCATGCACTGAAAGACAATTAAATGGGGGAACTGAGTTTTCAGGTTGTTTTCAGGAGTTTTCAGGTTGTGCTAAGGATTTGCCCACATGAGAAACACCCCTGTGGTCCAAAATTAAGTGACAACTACAGGGGGGAAAGAAGGACCCTCCGCTTGATAGACATCTGAGTATAAAATCACCACAGAACACTTTTTTTTAATGTGCAGACATTAAATTTCACTAAGTTAAGGTTGTGATTACTACTAAGGCTTGTTTCCTTTAATTCTGTTTTATTACCCTTTTGAAGAAGTCAAATGCGGTATCGCTTCTATACCAGTAACTGGATCATATTTACTATTTAAATGCAAACATCCAGAAAAAATTCTGACTCACACAGCCCCCCTTAGCAAATAGGCTTGGAACTTGATTGACATTTGAGTTTCATGATGCTATCCTGCCAGATGACATCAGACTGTTCTCAGAAATGTGAGGTTGACTTTAGCAGTTATTTAACAGTCTGAAACTGCTTATTTTGTTGTAGCTTTTCAGTTAGCTGACAGTTGTCTTAACTGTACCTAACTAGGGTGTGTTGAATAATGGAAAAACAGCTCAATTGTTTTTATACCTTCTGTAAAAGTGTATGCTTATGGTGCTTATTTTGTGTTAAAAATAAATTCAAAATAATAATGTATGCAATGAGTGATGCTACACTCATTGAGTACAATCATTTTGTAGAAATGAAACACTGAATATGAGATATGTATTTGTTATTACATGAATGAAAATAGCCTTAGTATTTTTTAAGCTGAGGAGTATTGTTTTCTTTCTCTTACATCAGATGGGACAGTGATGAAAGTTCCTGTGCCTGCTTCTGTCCTTTATGTGGCAGGTTACTCAAGTTACATCTAAATCAAAATGCTTACTTCTGTAGAAAAGGACTGTGATGGATCCTATCTGTGAGATGTAAGGGATGTTTTTTGCTTTTGATTTTGAACTGCACTTTAAAGTGATCCACCAGTAATGGTTAGAAAGAGATACTTGGAATAAATTTAAATAACTGCACAAAGTACTGCTCTCTTCTAAGATATCTCCCATGCCGCTAAAGTGTTTATGGTCTGTGAATCTGGCACGGGTTTGCTACCTCTTTCATCTGGAAATGGCCAGATAGGGCAATGCAAGGTGGCCCAGTGCTGATTGCATGGGATCTTTTTGCAAAAAATCCCAGTTGATTATATGACTCATAGCACAAAACTTTCTTTGGAAGGATGTTGTTAAATAACTGGGTTGCAGTTCAGGAAGAGCCAGTCACTTTGAGATGAAACTTTGGTGAGAGTCTCAGAACACACTTTCATGCTCAGCATATCCAACTGGAGGGTAGGCATCTCCTGCCAGCAGAGATATTCATGGTGTTTAGGAGTTTGAAATATCAGCAGCACCTTTTTTTGCAAAAGGGCAGTGGGTTTCAAGTACCTTATCCTCTGCTAGCTTTTGGTTTAGTTGTCTCCTTGCAACCTAAAAATACTTTTGAGCATAAGGATAAAGGAACTGACTAGGTTATGAAAACAGATAACTAGATTAATAGAAACTGCATAAGATTTTCATAGTAAATCCTACTTTTTGCTCATCATGCATGAAATACATTCCTTTAGTTTGTCTTTGTGATTTGGTTTGGGTTTTTTTTTCTTTTCCTTTCTTAAAGTGTAAAATAGGAATGAAAAAAGGTAGATTTAATAGAAAATTTTCATTCTAAATTTCTGAGACCAGTTTGTTCAATACTTATTTGAATTGATATTTCATAGACCTGTACATAACATTTGTGTTCAATGGAAAAGTGTGAAGAACAGAGGTGGGCAACTGAGACTACATCCAGTGTCATTAAGACAGGAAAAAAGGGCACAAATATGTTATATAAAATATTTGCTTTCCCTGTCTTGCTATTACTCTTTTTTACAAATTTTGGGTAAAATTGATTACATTTCCAAACTTTACTAAGTGATTTTTTTGAGAAAAAAGGAATTCTGAAACAAAACCATCAGAGGAGGTGTCTTTTATTGTCTCTAGCATATCTCACAATTTTAATGGAAAATCTGAGCTAGGGAAAAACTCAGCCACTAAAATGTAAAGTATTGATCATTATACATCTCTGATTACAGGTTATAAGAAATGTCTGACATCTAACTATATTTTGAGTTTATTCTTGTAATGTCGTCAGTATTTAAAAACAAACAGTCAAGGAGCATGAAAGAATATGCACCCAGAGGGATTTCCCATCTCTTAGACTTTATTTTCTATTCAACAATAACATGTTTAAGTAAGGAATGAGTATTATTCAGAAGCTACCAACTCTTAAAATTTAAATTGACCTCTCTTCAGAAATCCTGTTTTTTCAAATCTTCCAAACTTTTCCCAGGAGTTTTAACACAACATAAAACTAAGTACATTTATGTTTCATTGATCAATACCTTTCATTCACCTTTATTTTTTCAAGCAGTCAACAACAGAATAGATACATTTTACCATTTCTGAGGGCTTGGCAACCCTTCTCTCAAACATTGGTTGTGGCCCAAATGTGGGTATTACTTAAATACCCAGTGTCTGAAGTGAAATGTCCTAGATATGGAATTTCAGAGCTCTACTTCTGATAAAACAAACATTGTATGTCATGGCATTGAAAGGTTGTGAGTGAAAAAGAAGAAATATGTGTAATTAGGGTGCTACTGAATCCAAGAGCTTTGTAAGATTACATTATAATAATGTTTTTTAAAAGGTACTGATGTAAGTAAGAGGCTTTACTGGTGCTACCCAGTATAACCACTTTTGTAAAAGCTGCAAAATCCAATGCTTTAATCTCTAATATGGATATGTTGAATGATCTACATTATCCCAGACTGGCTACTAATGATTTTTTTTTTTCATCTGAAAGATTTTATACTGGCTTTTAATTCCATATTCTTCCAGTCATTGTGTCTAGTTCAGTGTGTGAAACACTGGGCTTAATGCCTCTACCAAAACTGGTCCTAGATTACTTGTTTGCTTTGGCAATTGGCCAAAAGTTCAATTTTTGGCAATTGCCAAAGCAAAAAAGAAGAACCAGCCTTAAATTTGTTCCTACAGACTGTTCTAAAGATGTATCCAAATGCTAAACTTAAAGTTGTTTATTGCCTAGAAGGTAGTGCCTCTGTCCCAGGACAAGGAGAATAACAAATTATTTGAAATTACTCCAGATATCATGCCTGATGAGTTGCATAGAATGGGTCCAAATCTAATATTATGTATATTTTTAAAGTTTTTCATTCTTCTGGAAGGTTTTATCCTCTTGTTTTCTGGGCTGCTGCCCACTTGATGTTAATAAGGAGCAGAAACAGGAGACGTCTCTTTTAATTGATGTATTCAGGTGAACATCAAGCGCTGAGGGAATTTCTTCTATTGGGCTGTGAGCTGGAAACAGAAACTAAGAGAGAAAATCAAACCATTAAAGGAGAGATTTAGTTTCCCTGGCTACACTTCTTGTGGTAACTTAATTGACGTTTCTTGACAAAGAAGCAGTTTAAAGTTAATAATCTCAGGAGCAGAAGGTCAGTGCAGGTTTGGCAGGTTAATTATGTCTGTGCTTCTCCCGTGCCCTTGAAGTTATAAGTCAGTAAAGCACCTCTGTGCTTAGCCAAACACTTGTGTGTTTAAGTGATTTGTTAAACAGATAGTCAGTGCTGAAGTAATCTGAGTAAATTTTATACATTTTGTCATATAGTCGGAACCATTGACTTGTAAAAGGTCTCATTTCCAAGGACTTTATGAATTACACCAGCGTGTTGTCCGGATCAAGACCCTTGAGTGTTCTTCCTGATGCTGGGTGGGATGGGGATGGAGCCTGCTGCAAAGCTCATGGAAAAGCATCGAGCTGCAAAGGTGGAAAATTCCCAAAATATTCAGCAGCAACAACAAAGGAGGTATGACAGTACCCTCTGGAAGGGTGGAAACTCAAATGTGACAGAAAGACATGAAACGTTTCCAAGGCTCTTTCATTATTCACAGCACTGTTGGAAGTGTCTAAAATGTAGCATTGCACAGCTCTGATGGATAAGGTAACTTCATTATTCAGGAAATTTGAATGTTGGGAAGGGTTTTCCTGCACCAATAGATCTTACTAAGTGCATTGCTAAGGAAAATAAAGAATTTAAGGTCTGTAATGTCCATCTTACATCCAAGAACAGCTGTTAAGGAGTGCTACATTCATATGTATTTTGAGGCTACTTCTCCTACAAGTTAGAGCAGACTAACCAAGCTAAAGAGCACAAGGAGCTGCTGCTGCTCCAATCCAGTGAACTCCTGAGTTGAAGGATTTCAGCTTCCAGGAAGAGGGAACTCTGGGAAATGAATGACCACAATATGTTCATAACCTGAAGTCTGAATTTGAAGTGACTTATTTAATGAATCAAAATGATGTACATGGTAGGTAGATGAGAGTGTGTAAAGTGCTTCTTTGGAACAGGTTCTTGGTAAATTGCTTTCCAGGTTCATTGCTTTCTGCACCAAGCCAGGAGAAGTTTTTCTCTCTTAACTCTTTTCAATGACCTGCATCCCCAGGTCCCAACATTGTGTGAAGACAGTGTGTGGCAGAGATCCCTTGGGAGTATCCCTGGGGCATTTATTGATCAGCTGGAGAAGTTGCTTTGAGTGATGTGAAACACTCTCCATCTTTCAGCCATGTGTGAATGTGCTGCCCTGAAGTGCACTCCTCTGGTCTTTGAATGCAAAAGTTTAAAGTGGTGATTAAACTTTTTTTTACATGGAAATGCAGATCGTTTCCGACTTCTGAAGTCAAATACTTCTGGCAAACACTATATCATTTACTTCCTCTTTTCCTGAATTATTTCTGTTTCAGAGCAGTTTTGCAGGGAATGGTCTTTTTCTAGCACGTGATTCTCATGGAAGTCACTAGCTGGCAGTTGTCATCGTGGAGTTGTCAAGAAATAGATATTTTATGAATGTTGGCAAATTTATTGGTTTTTGTTATCAATGCTATATTTCAGATATTTCTAGGTTTATGTGGCAGCACATCAATATTATGAGAATCTGAATTTTTAGGTTGGAGAGTAGCAGTTCCCAATTACATCTGCATTCTTATGAATCCTTGTCCTTTGTGCAGCTTCCAAGAAGGCCCCCAGTCTCTCTTCTCTCAAACACTTTTCAAAGGTATCTGTCTGCATCATCAAGTCCCTAAATATGTTTTATTGTTTTGGTTTTTAGCACAGTTCTATTCTTGTTTCAGTGAGAAACATGAAATTAAATCCCTTAGGTTTCTTGGAAAATCCTATTTAGGAAGCACTACAAATTTCAGTGGATTAAGTTGACATTTGATGTAAAAATCTTTTACTAGTGAATGATGTCTGAGATTTGTATGCATGTCTAGCTTAGTTTGTTTCATTGAAAACTGCACCAGCTCCAGAATTTCATTGATGGAAGATAGTTTCTGTGATTTTTAAATAACATGCAGCATTACTTAATTTCTGCACACATTCTCATTTGTGTATCTTAGATTTTCAAACAGTTAAAAATCAGGAGTGATAGGCAAGAATTGCAAAGCATCAAGTGATATTCAAAAAGAATGAGGAACATTACTTTGCTATTTTCAGAGCTGTGAAAAAGGCAGTTTAATACTGCAACACTGACAAGTGTTTATGTTTTAAAGTGTGAAAAGAAAACTGAAATTTAATTTCGCATAAACATTTTCTAGTTGGAAGCCTAGGAAGTCTTCAGCAGCTTTGTACTGGAGTGGTTTATTTAGCGTATTTTCATCTCAAGATCATAGAGATATTAAATTAAATTCTTTAAACACACTCTATTTGTATTGTATTGTGCAAGCAATTCTCTGGAGAAATAGTATAAGTTTTGTATTTATATATATAATTTTCCACTGTGCAGTAGGAATTCTTTTGAAAGGTCAAACCTTGTAAACCAGAGTATAACTTTTCTCAGTGATTAGATTTAATCTTTTGGACTCAGTGATATTTGATAGTAATAACTCATTTTCAGAAGTGACTGATGAATAATGTGCCAGGGTTGAGAGGTTTTTGAAAAAACACATCCTTTCAAGCTGATGTTGCCACTTTTCATTGTTTTTCAGTAATGGAATTATCATTAACAAAGCTTAATTGAAGGCATCCGTCCCCTTTCTTTTTTGTTCTCAAGAGAATGGAAGTCAAATCGTTCTTACAATAGATGTTTTCACCTAGTCTAGGGTATTTAATCTTATAGAGAGTCAAAAAAGGAGAAAGAGGAAGCTCAGAAGTCATCATCATGGCAGAAAATCTTGAAAATACAAGAATAACCTGAGAGACAAAGCATTTTGAAATGCACTAATTCACCTCATGCCCCTTCAGTAGAACAGGTTTTAACTAGAAGAGCTAAATGAGAAACTTTCTTATTTGAAGATTAATGGTCAAAAGCAGACATTCCTCCTAAACATATTTTGTGGAAATCTTTTCCCAGACTTCAAGGAGTTAAAGATTGTATATAATTGCATATAATAAATATTGCACATAGTAAAATACAATAAAATATAATAAAATATTATATGCATGATTGCATATAATAAAAGCACATTATATAGCATAGACAAAAAGAGCAATGTGGAGCAAAAGACGCTTCCAGTCCAAAACTCTGCTCAAAGCAGGCCCATGTTGATCAGGTTGATAAATTTTGTCCTGCTGAGCTAGATAATCTACATGGATTGAGTATTCTAAGAATTTGCCTCTGGAAAAATTTTGCCATTCTGCATCTCTCCTCTGAGGACAGGCTGAGAGGGATGGGCTGCTCAGCCTGGAAAACAGGAGGTTCCCAGGAGAGCTTGGAGCACCTTCCAGTACCTAGAGAGGGCTACAAGAGAGCTGGAGAGGGACTTTTTATGAGGACATGCAGTGACAGGACAAGGGGGAATGGTTTCAAACTGTGAGAGAGTAGGTTCAGAATAGATATTTAGAATAAATTGTTTACTGTGAGAGTGTTGGGGCAATGGAAGAGGCTTCACAGAGAAGATGGGCATGCCCCACCCCTGGAAGTGTTCAAGGCTAGGCTAGATGGAGTTCTGAGCCTAGTTCCTGCCCATGGCAAAGGGGTTGGATCTAGATGAACTTAAAGGTTTCTTCCAACCCAAACCATTCTCTAATTTTATATATATATTTTTTAAATATCGCAGTGTAAATGACTGTTCCAGCTTGTGCCTGTTTGCCCCTTTTCAGTGTGTACCTCTGAGAAGAGACTGTTTGCTTCTTGACAACATGCTCCAGCTGTGGCGAGTTCTAGGGAGTAATAAGCTCTCTCCTGAGGCTCTTCAAGATAAAAAAAATCAAGTTTCCTGCCTTTGTACACTGTGAGATGCACTGGTGACTTATCTTGGCGATCATCTGCTGAATATGCTCCAGTATGTCAGTGTCTTTCATATATTGGAAAGTTTTAAGTTAAATACAGAGAAACAGAAGGGGAGAATCACTTGCCTGGGCTTCCTGGTCACACTTTTGCTAGTAAAATAGAGGATGTCTTTGACCTTGCTCATTGCAAAGGAGCAGTGAAGAGGCAATTCCTCTTCATTTTCCTGTCTGTTGGACCCCCATGTCTTTGTCTGGAAACCTGCTTTATAATGAGTTATCTATAAATATACCAAGGATCTTTGATATTTTAATTATTTTCTGGTTTTTATCATGAAGTGCAAGAGTTATTTATCTCTAGCTGTGGTCTTGATTGGCATGTCCATAATTAAGCATTAAAAAATGTTTCATTACTGGGTATATAACAACAGTTGATACGATCAACAAGGTAAAAGTCATTCCATATCATTTCAATTTCCCTTCAAGAAGACCCTAGCCAAGTGGCATATTGGGCTCTCCCATGTAAACTAATAATTATGCTGGCTTTGTGTTGTTCCAAGTAGTGAAACATGCAAGCTACAAATGAAAAATCTTAAGACAAAAAGAAGAGATGAAGAAATTATTCTTAGTTAGAATGGCTTGTATTCTTTGCAACAACTTCTGTTTATGAAAAATTAATACTGTGAGAGCACAGCAGCCCAGCATGCTTGGAGCTAATTTAACTGATGACTGCAGCTCAGTTCCTGACATGCTGGTTTCCAGGGTATGAAAACTGCAGTTTGCTCTGATTTTGCAGTTGATGACACACATCAAACGAGGCAGGAGAATATTCTCTCATACTTTGCAAAAATTAAAATGATGGAAGAAGCAATGACAGCTCTGCGCTGATTCTAGGCTTAAAGCTGTTAAAGTTCTTGGCATTTTGCTCTCAAGAGATTGTAATAATAAGATGTTGTTGCATAGCATTAGTGGCAGTGGCCATTAAACATGCACCAGGAGGACAAATAACATAAATGGCATTTGAAACTCGTATTTTAGCACATTGCAAGTTTATAGGTAGGAAAAAGATGGTGATTTATTTGTCAATGAAACCAAAGATTGAGTTGTCTCCGACGAAATGTGCAGGGCTAAGGACAGGGAGATTAGTTGATAATCCCAAAAGATAAGGTTCAGTGTTACCTCAGGAAGTGATTGACCCTGATTCACACCCACAAGGCAAGGCCAAATCCAGACCAACCTTTTCTTATTTATTTTGTTCTTTAAAATTCCCAGTACCATGAGAATCAGGAGCATCTAAATTGATTTCTAATTTTAGAATTCTTTTCAACTGACACTGGAAATGAAACTTTCCTAATAGAGTTTAATTTGTTTATTTCTTGTCCCATCTTGAGTGAATGTGGAGCACATATATGTCTTCTTATTATAGAAGCTTTTAGCACATATTGGGTATAGTTATCCTGTCTCCATATGCTTCAAATAAATCTTCTTCTATAACCCACACATCTTTTCCTACAGACCTGCTATTCCATTTCTAAGTGCTTGTGTTTGCATGGCTGATTATTCTTGCCTAATAAAAATTTTCTCTTCCCATTAGAGAATTACATCCTATCCATAATTCAGGGTGTAGCTTCAATACTTAAAAAAAATTAAGAGAATTTTCAAATCACATCCTTCCTGGCAACAGTGAAGGCACATCGTGCACCTTTCTCCTACCTCCTGTATTCATATTGACTTCAAATTCAGGGAAAGTCCCTCATTATCTAGCTCATAAATGAAAGCATTAAGAAGGACTACAGGGAGGAAAGCCATTTGGCTGATTTCATTCATTATACTTTTTTGCTGTAGCTTGCTTTATTTTTACTGTGAACCTTTGCTAACTACCCTGTTGATGAGTTTTCTGCAAGATATGAACCTATTTTAAAACTGTTTAATTGACAGTGGTTTAGACAACTTGTTTCTCAGAATATCACAAAGTTTAAAACTTCCTACAGTGAAGAGATACAGGGTCAAGGTACTTAGTATTTATAAGACTTGTTAAGATGCTATAGAAAAAAAAGTTAATCTTGAAACTCATTCCTATATTACCTTTCAGTTGACAAAAAGTTATTTTGAATAAGTATTCCAGGATCTTTCTGGATGATGAACGGTAAGAAAAAAGAAAAAAAACCACCACTCTCACTGCTCCTTTTTGTGACTCATTTTGTACTGCAATCATCAGCAGAGGAATTGGTAGTTAGTTAAGATTTATTTCAATTTTTAAAATATATTTATTCATTTATCCCTAAAGTGTATAAAACTGTTAGTTCAGTTAATCATCCTTGTTTCTTGGTGCATCCCTGTGCTATTCCGTCTATCCAAAGATGACTTCTCAAATCCTTTCCAGGTAAAACATCTGAAATAGAGCTAGACAGAACCTGGAGTGTCTTATTATTAATGGTACAGTTTCAGTGCAGACTCCTGACTCTGTTTCATGAGGTAATTTTTGGCTATAATTGTTTTTCTTTTACAAATGAAAGACCATGGAAATAAAGACAAAAAATTCCCTGAACTTTAGCTGTTTCCATGGTTTTTTTCATGAACAGACCACAGATTTTTACATTATTTAGCTACCATAATCTAATTCTTTGGCACTTTCCAAAAAAGATGTCTGCATTATTTTGTACACTCTTAAGAGTTTAAAGAAATTAATTCCAACTACACTTTTTAATTTTTTTAGGGAAGAAATTAAAACAATGGGCAATGAAGTAAGAAATCTATTTGCACTGTTCCTAGCTGAACTTCTGGAGTAGGCACTGCTGAACCCCAGATGTCCTCATTGTAGCTGTGTTCAGATCTCTAGATATTGAGACACCATGGGGAAAGGGAGCTGAAAATGTGAATCATTCACTCAGAAAAGAGACAGAACAACACAGAGCTCTTGTTAGGAAGATGTTCCCTATATATTATTTAAGAGGCATTCAGACTGCACTAAATTTTTAACTGAGGTGTGCTGTAACCACCCAAACAAACCTGAGTAGAGGAGAATGAGCACGTCTTTTGTACATTGTAATTGTGGTCTTCCCTTTGACTGCCTTCAAAAGTTGGCTTTTAACCATAAATAACTAATTCTTTAATCAGTTATATAATTTTCTTTTGTGTCTTAGGAAAACTACCTGAAGTAATTACCTAACCTAATCAAAGATTTAATGAATCCTTGATAGGAAAAAAAAATCATCTGAATTGAGCCATAGGCATGAGTTAAGACTCTTATTATTACATTTGTTCTAAAAATATTCTAGGCCATCTAAAAAGAATCACTTTTTCCAGGAATTAAATAATTTTTCCTTTGTTATTTATTTTATCAACTCTTTTCATCAGTACTTTCCTCAATATCACTGCTAGAGGACTACCTGAGAATCTGGTGGAAAACCATAAATTGGTTCTTTCAGAGTCAATACGAAATTGGCAGAAAGGGGACAAGTTAACTCCAGAAGTCTCTCTAATCTTTTTCTTTCTACAAGTTGTCTTGAGTCTTGAATCCACATTTAAATACTTACTTGAGAGACACTTCAGGTATGTGATTGTGCATATTTTAAATGATTATTTTTTTTCTTTTTTTTCTATCTTTGCTCTCTTGTCCTTTTTAGCTAAGTAGAGACAGTTATAACACTCCTTCCCTTGGTCTCTGTAGCCTTCAGCCATAAGCTTCCATACTACTTTTTGCTATGTTTATGTTCAATATCTTACTAATGAAAATCAGTGACTGACAACAAATAAGTTGTTTAAATTAGTTCTATATGCGTAATTTACACATGTAATGACATCTCAGTCCAGCCAGAAGACCATATAACTGGTTAGACAATAATTCCTACAATGTCTAATCCTCTTTCACTGTAAAATATTTTTGCTACCTTTTAATCCTGTTTGCCCAAAACACAATTTTGGTGTTTCCCTTCTTCATAAAATGAATTGGCTAGCATGCAATTCTCTGTAAAACAACAAGGAAAAGGATTACTGAACTTGGCTGAGACAGCAGCTATGCAAATATTTCCTTTTAATTTTTTTTTTTTTTTTGCTATTGGACATTCATTAGTAAGGTCTCCATATCTTGCTAGAACAGCTGAAGTTGTTTGTTTTGTTTTCTCATTACCTTTACCAAACAAATTGATTCTCCTTAGTAGACAACTCTCCTCTTAATTTAATTTAAGGGTGAGTACCAGGGAACTGCAGTGAACAAGTTATAAGATGTCTCAGGAACTGTTGGTTTGTATTTATCATAGTATTGGCTTCAGGATTTGAAAAGAATTGAGTGTTAGATATCCTAATGTGGATTAGATAAGCGAGACCAGCTTTAAATCTATATTTGTTTTGTGACAGCAAACATGCAGAGAATCTATTAGAAATTAATGATACATAAAATGCTAAAATCAAGATAGAATGCTACTTACACTGCTATCCTTCATCTGCACCTGTCTTTCAATGGATTCTACAAGGCTTTTAATTTTTTTTTAAATTATGTATTACTTTCTCTACTGTGTAAATACAATTTAATTCACACTAGTTTCCATTTTGATGGAATTAAAGAACTAGAAACAAGAACAATATTCTGCAGACATCTCCTCATAATTTCAATTTTTTAACGATACGCACAAAACTAATTTTTAAATCTTCTCCCTTTAGTTTGAAAAAGGTGCTCATGTGTATTGAAGCTGTCAGCCTGTGTGTTGTCACTGAGAATGAGAAAGTATGTCAAAACAGGTATTTGAAGTGTTCTCTTTGTTTCACTGCAACTTTGAAAACTTGAAATATCAATGTTTATGAAGCTTATATATTATGCATGGCACAGATCAAGTGCATTTCCTTATTTAGTCTGAAACACGTTCAAGACAAAGGAAGAAAAATGTTGATTTTAAAAGTCAGTAGAGGAACAAAAATGACAGAGGAGAATGAAAATGCAAATTGACAATACCACTAGGAATGGAAAAATACAAATCTTCTGTTAGAGTTATTTGAAACTCATTTGATGACTTCTACTGTGATATGACTTCTCTATATTTATATGCTGTGTTATCTGTGTAAACCTATAGGACAAAGGTTATGCAATGCATGAAAAAGGGAGATTTATATTGAAAGGGATTAGGAGTAAGAATTAATGACTTTTCTTTTGTGTGCTTTGATTTCTTCCCTAATGGTGTGGGGCAGCAGGAGCAACAACACATAACAGCAAAGATACTCATTTATTCATTTTCTATCTTTGTGACAGCTCTTCTGGGAATGCAAGGCTGCTGTGATGATTCATTGTATAGCTGGTGTTTGGGATGCAATTGAGATGCTATTTAACAGAATGAAATTTTGTTTTCTAACATTTAAAGTTTCTTCAGTACTGAAGTGGAAATAAATGGTACTTCAGCATGCAGTCAGAATTTTTTCTCACTTTGTAGTAAAATGCATGGATTTGTACCTGATCATACCTACTGTCCTGTTTGAAGGACACATCGCTGCTAAGTGTATTCCTGAATGTAAATACATTTAATTCTAAATCTGTGTCCACAAGTGCATGAAGAAAAGATAAATGTTTTCTCATAGCTGCAACCACAATTCTTAGCAGAGTGTCTGTGAAGCCTGCTGGATAGGAAGCTCCTGAACTGTTGAAACCCCAGCACTAACAAAGCTATGTCTGTGGAGTAAGCCAAGGCTTAGGAGAGTTGAGGAGGAGAGACTTGTGGAGTCCAGAGGTACTAACCTTTGGAGGGAGAGGAGCAGGCAGAAGAAAAATGAAACTGGGTGGTTTAAAAGAAAAATAAAAAAATTAACCTATATTTTTCAGTTAGGTCTTACTCGGTCTCTCTCCAAATTGAAATGTAGAAGAAAATCCAAATAGAATTTGGAAAAAAAAGAGTATGTGTGTGTGTCAGAGTCTGGAAAAGGTAATCTGTTATAAGACGTCCTGGGGGCTTGGAAAGTGTGGTAGGGAGTGGGTTGGGCCCTGTTGTGGTGAGATAGTGCCCTGCCCCCATACTGCCCAGCCCTGCAGTGTCAGTCCATCATGACACACTCAAGGCAGACCCAGTTTTGCCTAAGCCATTCCCTGAGGGGCAAAGAGACCAGAAGTCCCTCCTGGGAGGAAGGCTCAATGTGTGCCAGAAAGGTTTAAGAATGATCCCCACCAGGCAAGCATGTTGTCCTTTAACCCTACCTTCATCTTGGAGCCTCACATTACTGAAACCCAGGAGCTGGTAACTATGTCTGTTTGCTGTCTTTCCTTTCTGTTTTTCTCACTTTCCTCTTCTTCCTCTCTCCTCACAGAATGTAACATCAAAAGAGTTTAAAGGTTTTCTATGTTCATTGGGCTAACTCTATTCCGGGATAAGTGATGTTATGTTGTATTTATTCCTCTGCAATATTACTTAATTTTCCATATTTTCCAGTAAACTTTTGTATGTTTTCACCTCTTGAGAATATTTGGTTGGAATTTTCTCCTTTGTGTCTACCCAGAGAAAAACAACCAAGGTTTGTGTGACTGGGGTGTAACAGTCTGAGATGGAGGAAAGGAAGTCTCAGAGTTTTCTGCATGGAGCATAACCATGTTTGCCTGTCATGAAGGTTAATGGATTAAAAGGAGGTTGAAGCAAGGTTTGGGTTGGATACTTCCCAGGCACCCAGTGACAGGACAAAAGGAAATGGCCTCAAGAAGTGGCAAGGGAGATTCAAGTCAGACATGAGTGCAACACTGAAAGGGTGGTCAAGCACTGGAATGGGCTGCCCAGGGAGGTGGTGGAGTGACCATCCCTGGAGGTGTTCAAGAAACTACTGGATGTGGCACTTTGTGCCATAGTGGACAGGGTGGTGATCAGTCAAAAGTTGGACTTGATGACCTTGGGGGTGTTTTCCATCCGTAATGATTCTGTGATTCCGTGAATACCATTGTGTGCATGAGGTGATCTTCATGAAATATTGATCCTTGTGCCAGTGTGGCTCACTAATAGGAGCCCAGGAAAACAAACTGTGTGTGTTTTCAGCATACAGAGCTACAACACAGACCACTTCTACCTCTAAGCTGGCAGAAACAGAGACAGACCATTTGAGCAGATATAGCATCAAGACAAAAAGGAAAGTGCAAGCAATGTTTGCACCAGGCAACAGGCTTGTGGATTTGTACTGAGAATATCCTCTGGGAGAGTCAGAGTTTAACTGAGAATGGTGCTGTGGTAGTGGGACAGTCTGATTATTCATTGTTTTGCTATATATCCTCAGGT